>CM022301.1:507275514-507294031 GCA_011799875.1 Thinopyrum elongatum | reverse complement strand
CCCACAGAAAGCCTGTTAACGGCATGTTCGCATATAACCCATTTACAGCCCACTAAGTCACGGCCCGTTATGGCCTATCCGAATTAGGCCCAGTAGCATTATCTGGGCCGTCCAATATGATTCCAGCCCATTGTAACTTCCGGCCCATGTATGGCCCATGACGTCTTTCGGCCCATATGAGGCCTTTTGTAACTCTTGGCCCATTAACGGCTCGTGGTGAAACTGGCCCGTAATGAACAGTGTATCGCTTTATACCCATTAACGGCCCATTATTCCATTGGGCCGTTTCCAGCCCGTGTTGGGCCCATTTATTCTTGGGCTCATTTCCAGCATTCGGTTACTTACGGCCCGTTACATGCCTTTTCTGCTTGTGGGCCAAATTCAGCCAGTGGTTACAGTTGGCCCGTTTGTGGCCCGTTAATCCGTTGGGCCGTTTTCATAGCATCATCAAACACGGCCGATTAACGATGGCCCGTTATGGTCGGCCCATGAGCGGATGATTCCAACTCTAGCCTGTTTACGGCCCATAATGCGGTCCATTATTGGCCCATGTTTGGCCAACCGATCATACGGCCCGTAGAAGGCCCATTGATGCTATGCCCCGTAGAAGGCCCATTGTATTTATGGCCCGTAGAAGGCCCATTGTTTCTACGGCCCGTAGAAGGCCCATGGTCACTACAGTAAATATGTAGGCCATGGTTATTATGGCCTAGTTTTAAAAAATAGGATTGCGACCACTAGTAAACCGCAGAAAAAGAACTGCACTGACTACAAGCAAACAAATAAACAAGACAACAAGGAAATAAATAAGCAAGCAACTTATGCTAGGCTATCATGCCTATTACACATATTACATCCACTGGGCATCAAAGTTCACCACCAGTGCAAATATAGGGAACAAAGTAGCATATCACATACACTGGTTGTCAAAGTTGGCGACCAGTGCAAATAAACGCCTTAGCAAAACAAGTCCAGAACTGAAACCACTTCAGAAGAGCTCAAGAAACAATATCCTAGGTACCCATAATGCTGGCAAGATGCTTAGCAAGCTTATTAACTTTCTCTTGTTTGGCGCTTAAATCCTCCAGCGCTTGTTGTTGCACCAGAAAGTATGCATCTGAATTATGCAGGGACTTCCTCAGGCCTTCAGCTTCTTGCCGCAGCACAGCTAACTGACGCCTTTCAGCTTGTAGCTGAGACTGAAGAAGCCGAAGTGATTCAGGCAGCGAGTTCGAAGAGCTTGTGCCAGCGGTACTGGCCAGTAACTCGAACACTACATCAACGCAGGACTGTGGGGTTGTCTCACTATATACAAGATCGTTTTTATCACCATTCTTGGAGACCAACAGGGTTGTCTCACTATCTTGAACTTTATCTGCATTACTTCTCTACCATTGCATAGCGGGGTGCTCTTCTCCAATATTCTGTTCGCATTCTACAAGAGAACAAGCAGACACATCATAGGTTTAGCGTAGTATACGAAACTCATTTTGGTAACCGGTCGTTCAGTAGTAAGGTGGACAGTATAACAGATGAACAAACATATATCTATGTACTGTGGTCATGTATTGTCCAATCATTATGTTTATGTTGTCAAATAGAGATAGAGACACAGTTCAAATCATATATTTTTAAGACAACAGCATAGACAGAATATAAGTGTGAGAAACTACACAGCACGAGCAACACTTGTAATGTGCATCACATGAGAACATAACTGTTTATACAACTGAAACTAAATCAACATAGAGCAGAAGTTAGAACAGCAATCCAGTTAAAGAAATAGGTTTAAAACATACCTGTTGCGCCATTGGAGTTCAATTGGATCCTTCAAATTCGAAAGTAGTTGGTATGAGTAAATACAAGTGATGCAACAGCAAAGGAGTATGGACCATAGCTCGGAATTGACCTGAGAACAGTTGCTCTTCTGCTTTAAACGTGGAGTTTGGGTTCGCTGTGGTGGTCTTCGTGCTTTGGGCACTGCAGTTGCTTACAAACTACTCATGTGGGGGTACTCTCTGTGGTGGACATGGTGCTGTGTCAACTAGAAGTGGGTTACTATCCGCTGGGGTGGGGTTAGATGGGTTGTAGTTGGTTCTCTATCCAACGGTGTAAGTGTGCAATCTGGAAGAGTCTCGATTATGTGTGGTGGGGCTAGTTCGTGGGCCAGTACAACCATGGTTTCTATCTGCATCGACGGGTAGCACCGTCTTTTGTGAAGAACGGGTTTTTGCTCCCTTAGATACTGCCATCACCCCTCCAATTCAAATGGCTGGTAAACAAGAAAAGAAATTGAACGTACAGACATTTTATGATAGACAGATGTGGGATCACATATATGTTGTTAACCAAACAGGACAGCATGACACATTTCACATATATGAGGCTAACTAAACAGGATAGCATGACACAGTTTTAGATATATGATGGATAACTTAACAGGATATAATGGCATAATTCAACAATTGATGAGTATCTAAACAGGTGACATGACAAAACTATATGATGTCTTTCTAAAATAGGTTGGGATGAAATAATTCACATACATGTTGTCTAATAAGATTAGGATGGCATGATATAATTGACTAATTGATTCATTACTAAGCAGCTGGCATCGCATGTATGATCTCTAAACTAAGCAGATGGAATTCAATATTGCAATGATGTCTAAACTAAGCAATGCAAGACACATATGCATGATATGAGAAATATAACATTGCCAATTAGAGCATACACCTCAGGTGGGATATAGGACTGGTATCTGTCTCTGAATCCTCCTCTGAGGAGCTACCTGTAACCATCAAGATATATGCTTCAACAGGTACCATTGCCTGCTCTGAAGACCTGTTTCACTCCTGATTTTTCCATAACCGACTCAAATGGCTGATACACATGAAGAGTAGTTCAATATACAAGATTGTCGACAAATGGAATACGTAATGAAAAAAAGGATGGCATGGATGATTCACATATATGATGCCTGGCTACATGGCGGTGCATAATTCACATATATGATAACTAGCTGAAAAACATGGCATTGCATAATTCACATATCTGATATAGAAATCAAATAGGAGGCATTCACACAAAGCATGTCTAATCTAAGCAGATGTAGCAATGCAAGACACCATATGATGATATGAGAATATAACCCTGCCAAGTTAGAGCATGCACCTCGGGGGGGAATATGACTGGTCATCTGTCTCTGAATCCTCCTCTTAGGAGCTATCTGTAACCAGCAAGAAATCTGCATCAACAGGTAGCACTGATGCTCAGAAGACCTTGTTTTCACTCCAGATTTTCCCATGACCGACTCAAATGGCTGATGCACAGGAAGAGTAGATAGAATGCATAAACATTGTTGACAAATGGAATACATTATGAAAAAAAATATGGCGCGATACAATTCACGATACGATGACTGGCTAAACAGGAGGCATGCATGATTCAAGTATATGATGCCTGGCTAAAGAAGATGGCATGATAATTCCCATATACTCCCTCCGTTCCTAAAATTTGTCTTTTTAGAGATTTCAAATGGACTACCCACATACGGAAGTATATAGACATATTTTAGAGTGTAGATCACTCATTTTGCTCTGTATGTAGTCACTTGTGAAATCTCTAAAAGAGCAAAATTTAGGAACGGTGGGAGTATGATATAGAAACCAACAGGTGGCATTCACACAAAGCAAATCTAAACTAAGCTGATGACATATAAGATGTTTAATGTAAGCAATGCGAGGGCGCCATATGAATGATATGACCAACATGAGCATGCCAGGTTAGAGCAAACACCTCAGGGGGTAAATAGGAGTGGTCGGCTCCTCTGAATCCCCTGAACGTTATCTTCCTAGAATACAATCTGGAATGGCGGGAGGGGGGCCCACTTCGCCCACCATGGAGCGGCGTCTGCATGACATTATATTCCCACGCAACGGTCTCTCTCCTTTCTCTACATGTTCAGTACGATTGTGTACAATAACTGACATACATATAAAAAAACATAGTTAGATTATGTAAGGCCTAAGGGTGCATGCAGAAATCAAGACTGATGGTAGCAAATGAGTGGATAGATCCAAAACTAATGATAGCAGGTAGATTATAGCTTCAGTTTAAAAAGATAGACAATGGATCACTACTGTTTGTTGCCCACCCAACATGAACCACGTAGAAGACCCTAGATGAACAGATAGTAGACAGAGCTATTCGTTGCTGCTCGATATGTGCCCCACAGGCATTTTAAAACTCAAGTTTGAACATTAGTTTGGACCTGACTCAGAGTCTAAGAGGTGAACAGGATGATAAAGTAGCAGGTAATAATAACCGATAATAACATAAGCAGACACGAAAGAGTGCGACCTCTCTTCCGAACTGTGTAGTCCTTAGGTTCATCTACTCAGTCGATGATGGTAATGTAGTTGGCGTGGCTGCCAGCAACGGGGAAGATGATCTGAGGCGGGAAGAAAGAAATCTGCAGGGGGATCTCTGCTGCAGTGAACGTTTCGTCGAGGTGCACCTCAGGTGGGGTGGATGACGACGGCAGGAGCAGACATAACACACAGAGTTTTCTTTGGCACCTATCTGAAAATGAAGTAAATCTGTAGGGCTCCTTAGAATTGGAGGATTCTTATAAAGACAGGACAGGAAAACACAGGAATAGGATAGGAATGCACGTGCAAAACAGAGCATTTGCAAACACAGGTTTCTGTCAACCTGGGTGTTTGGTTCACATGAATTGGAAGAACACGAATGGAGAAACATGGTCAAATAAAGTCAAACATGTGAAAATGAAAAAATAGAATCTTATTAGCCAGTAATGCAATAGTCCTGTTCTTCATGCATATTAATTTGAAAAGGACGTCCAAGTGGATATTAAAATTCCTACGTTTTTTCTTTGAAAGAGACACAAAGGAAAAAAATCGCCAGTTTTGCTTTGCTCCATTCCTTCTAACCAAATGCACGAATAGTAGTACCATAGTAAAGTTTCCAATTCCTATGTTTCTTCATTTTTCTTTGAACCAGTGGCGATTCTAGTAGCAGTCTTCAACAGGCTAAAGCCTGCCTCGAAATATTTTTGTGAGCTTAGATTTGGTCCACATTAGTATCATAAATGGCTATCTTGCTAAACCGATTAAAATTGTGGTTCAAAAGAGCATTTAGTTTTCTCCCTGTTAACTTTGTGACCACGATTCATTTATTTCTAGATTTGCAACTGCTTTGAACCAAAGGATCCCTGAGGGATCGACATGAATGCAGAGTAACAAAGTGATGCGACGAGTGTACAACCTCTTTGGCATAGCCTTGTCGACCTCAGCATCATTGGGTTGGACATGGAGGATGGTCAGAAGTTATTATGCAGCCTGTCCTCGAGTTTAGAGTACATGCCTTGTTACTGTTCCATCCCCTTTCTCTTTATAAATAGGGCGCCCTTCCCTATGCTGGCCACTTCATCCAATAGATCTGGCTCTTCGCTCAAAGGGGCTGTAGGCAGAGTCGGCAATCAGTTACAAGAATGCAGAATTTTTAGCAAGACAGGAGCCTGGTGGAGGATGATAAGGGCAGCATGACACGGAAGGAATAAATGGATCACCTGGAGATGCCTACCGTGGAGGAACTTCAGTTTCCCCGGCAACCTCAGTTGCCGGGCCAAGATCACCTTCCCCTCCTTGGGAAACCATGGTGTCACCCTGGGCGGACCCTTCCGTGGAAACCTTGGGCGGGGATCCCTCGACTCGATCGGCAGGTGGAATGGGTCCCTCCTGGAAGGACTCACCCGGGGTAGTCCCCTTCCCTCCTCTGGCTGTGAGGGTGGGGAGTTCTCCTCCATCACTTTCGACAGGAGGAGCCAGTTCTGCACTCTCAGGCCGGGGGCTGGGATGGGGGCTTGATGCCGGGTCATCCGCGCTGCTTCCTGCCGGGCCCGTGCCTTCCACAGTCTTCGGCAGCCCCACGCGCCTGTGCCTCTTGGTCCGGTGGATGAGGGTCTCGCCTTCTTCCTCCTCCTCCTTAACGAAGGCGGCAAGCAAAGATCAGTTAACAAACAAGATGATATGCGTAAATGGCGGAGAGAAAGGAGATTGCTCTTTCTTACTCTTCATCGATGAGCATGGAGCTCAGCTCAAACTCCATGGGCGCGAGGGCGCCCTTCTTCTCTTCTGGGGTGGGGGAACGGAGCTCCCCAGCAACTTCAAGCCTTGCTGAGGCACATGGGGCTCCGTCGAGGAAGAGCTCTGCGAAGAACTCGAGCTGGACTGCGAGCTGGAGTCACCTCCCATGGCTGCCGGTCGCTTGGCGGGAGGAGCCTTAGCCCCAGAAAGCCGTGGGGACTTCCGACGCACTGCATCGGGGACGCTGCTCCTGGAGGTGGTCTTCTTCACTTTCTTGGCGGCAGGCACGGGGTCGGGAACTGCTGCTCCCCGGCTAGCTGCCCGCCTGCGAGGGCACTGGTCCAAGTCTGGCTCGGGGACTTGAGGGCCTTCCGCGAGCCACTCCTCCTCAAGTTGCTCCGCCTCCTCAACCTCCTCTTCCTCCAGAGCCTCCGCTGCCGTGGCATATAGAGCCTCAATCCCGGCAGGTTCCTCCCCGACAGGCTTGTCCCCAGCAGGGTCATCCCCGGTAGTCCCCTCCATGGCTTGCACCTCGCTCCTGCCGTGGGAAGGGCCTTCGCCTTCAGCCTCCTCCCTCCCCTTCACTGCCTTCCTGGCCTTCACCATCGTAGTAGCATGGAGTGCTCTATCCTCCTCGAGCCGCCTCTTGATATACGCCTCCTCCACCTTGGATGTGTGCTTGTACACGTTGGCCTCCACCTTGGTAGCCCTTTCCACCAAGGTTGAGGACCACGCAAGCTCTTCGTTGAGCTCGGGCAGCTGCCAATCGCCCGAGACTCCATGCGCATTGCAGTCTGGCATCCATTTCAGAATCTGGTCCCTGGCAGAGTTGATGTTCAGTGGGATGACATTTGCTGGTCACTTGAACGACCCAAGGCTGCCGAACAGTTGTTCTCACAACCAAGCATGGCCATAGACTGACAAATTGTTGGCCAGGCCAGGAAGCAACCTCATCCTATCTGCGGCACCCCCATACTGCCAGGCAAACCTATCCCTCTTCTGCAATGGCGCAATGTAGCGAAGGAGGAAGTCGTCCCCCACGTGCCTGATGGTTAGCCCGACAGCCTTTAGGCGAGTGATCCTGTTTATTGCTAGGTGGAGCCTATCATCGATAAGGCCGACTTCCCTCCAATCGTTGCCGCGCTCAATGCACTCTGTCCGCGCTTGGCAATAATCTAGGGCCTTCTCGTCCTGGATCCAGCACCAATCTCCCCTCCATTCCTCCCATCTGCCGCGCTGTTGACCAGGGAGGTAATCCCAGTTCTCCCTTGGCACCCGTGGCATCCAACTTATGTTCCCAGAATGGTGGGCTTTGTTCTCCACCCGCGGGACAAAATAGTGCCTGAACAAATCGACGTTGGGGGTGACTCCGACGAAGTTCTCGCACAAGTGAGCAAAAATCGCCATGCACGCCATTGCATTTGGCGTGAAGTCCAGAAGATGGAATACATAGATCACCATCATTGCTTCAAGAAAATCTGAGAAAGGAGGACAGAGACCGCAGATGAAGTATGCGCAAAAGAATCGATATGAATTTGGTGGATCCTTTTTTCCCTCTGCCAGAACCTTGGGAGCACCATGCCCCTTTGGGACCTCCCTCCCCCACAGATATCTGTACCTTGCTTTCAGCACTTCGCCGTCCAGATTTGATGGGAAGAAGACGACGTCTCCCCTTCGGTTCCTATCCATCTCTGTCGCTCTCTTGCTCCCCTCGGCGGCTGCCTCCTTCGCGGCGGTCGTCTGCTTCCCCTTTAGAGCGGTGGTTTTCTTCCCCATCTCTTCGAGCTGCGGCATAGACGGGAAGGAAATTGGGCGGGGATCGGTGGCGGGCAGGGTGGAGCGGAAGAACAGTCGCTTGGCTTGTGAAAGAAGATGATGGAGGAGGCAAGGCAGACGATGGATGAGCACTTCCCTTCCGCGTTTTCCTCTCTTATGGGAAAGGACGTGGGGGAGGGCGCGACTCTTCAGAAAGTTACCGTTTCACATTAACTACTGCAATCCCACGACCCCACAACCCGCGGTATTTACGCGAAGTGAACGTTGGATTGACTGGTCATCATGGCAAACCGCTGCACGCGCAACACCTTCTTGCCACGTGTCCGTGCACTGTTTGGGGCCTAACCCAACGTGCCCAGCGACACGTATGGCTCAGGCCCGGGGGCTTCTGTCGGGGTACACAAACATGGGTGTATGTTTCCCCTGACTTGTGCATGGACAACAAACCACCGGTCCGGCAGGCTCGCAACGTCCAAGTCCAGACCAAGCAAGGAGAGATCAGCTCTTTGAGAAATCAAAGGGCGGATCAAGAAGACCAAGACAAGCTAAATGAGCAAGACACTACTAAGGAGAAACCTCCTGCCGGGCAAGCGAGCCTGGCGAGGATGAGGTACCCTGAAGAAGATCAGACAGCAAACCCCGGCGAGGCTTGCCGGCGACGACACAGAGCGGCCTACCCCGCCAAGGCTCCACCGCTCCACCTCATAGTGACGCAAGTCATCGATTTTGCGGTGTCAGCCCCCAACGTGACTAAGTGGCTGATATTTGCACATAAGCAGCCATTTCCATAGGAACACACACTACCAATAGACACCTGTCCAGAGTGTCAAGCAGGCAGACAGAGAAGGTGGCCAAACAGCCCGGCAAGGCTGCCGGGGCACACCACGATGTGACACTAAGCGGCACACGTAATCGCTCGCTCTGTCTGCAGAGTTAGGTATGATAGCACTGTTGCTATCTTCAGTACACAATGACTGATTTGCGCATGAGCTTGTGGTGACCCCTTGATCTTTAAAAGGAGGGCAAGGCAACCATAAAAAGGATCGGCCCCTGTACACTCATAGCGCGTAATGCTCTCGCCCCGAGGCAAACCCTGCCGGGCGCTAGAGTGCTACGTTTCCACCACAGTCCTCACATCAATCCACCAAAGCAGAGTAGGGTTTTACGCCTGCGGCAGCCCGAACTGGGTAAAAACCTGCCCGTGTGATCTCTCTGTGCTGCGGCTGCGCTCTCCACTCTTTGTGCAATGTGCCCTTCCCCCGCCGAACCACAAAGGAGTGACGGATGGCCCCATAGGTGGCCGTGGTTTCCCACGACAATCATGCTCTGGTTGCTAGCTTGTAGCATATGGCTCAAATCTAGTGATCACACACTAATACAATGTAGTGGTGATGTAAGTTTTCTTTGTGGGTGTGAGTGGCGTGTTGTAACAACGTTGCAAGAAGTATGGATGCTTGTCCGTATGGATGTAGTCAAAATTCAGATTGGGATGTAACATGTGGTGAGATATAATCAAAATTTTGACAACATTTTCACCTAAATTTTTGACATGACCTCTCTATATTTCTGCACCACACATATCACAAGAATGTATATATATATATATGATCATGGTATTAGAATAACTATTCTAATCGTAGCAGCCCTATATAGGGCCCGACAGGGCCTCCCAAACTTCCCAACCTCTCGGGCCCGACTAGGTGCCCGACCAGGTGCGAGACATGCGGTGAACCCGATCGGGATCCCGATCCCGCCTCCCCTGCCCCTCTCGTCCCCGCCTCCCCTCCCCTCTCGTCCCCATGACTAGCGGCCGGCCGACGCCTCCGCTGCGACTCACCATCGCCGACTGGATCCAGCTCCTCCCCTCCCATCCCTTCTACCATCATTGCCGACCGGATCCATCTCCCCCCTCCGTCGCCACCTTTGGTCCGACCGCCGGTGCGAGGGAGCCCGTGGTGGCTGGAGGCGGCGAAGCCGCCGGAGATTCTGCGGGCGCCATGGACAGCCGGAGGCCTCCTCCTTCCCTCCTTCCCTCCTACCCGCGTCTCACCAATGACGGCCAAGGCACCAGGTACGGCGAACGGCGCGACCAAGGGAGCAGGGATGATCTAGCTGCGCATACTTCTTCTGATCTACCATGGCCACATGTACTATACCTGAACTTCCTGCCTCTTCCTGAGTTGAACCTCCTACCTGAACTTCTTGCTGCAACCAGATGAACTTCACGCCATCTTCAAGCCATGAAATGCCATGGGAGACCTCTCCAAAATCTCTAGCGCAATGCTCTCAAGGTGACCTATCTGCTGCTGGAAATAGGGTGGCCGAACTTCTAGCCAAGGTATGGTTGAACTTCCTCCTATTTTATTTCTGTTAATTTCTTCCCGGCATGTGAAGTTCTGCTAGTGTGTGAGCATCAGTCCAGGCTGAAAAATAAAAATATCTGACAGCCTACATATGTAAAAAAAATTGTGGGAGGGTAAACAACATGTGAAGTTTAACTAGTAAATGAGCCAGAGGTCAGGTTGGTATACATATGATTGTGTGCAAAAAAGGGAAATAAAACAAACATGTGAAAACACCATAAAACTGAACTACACACATGAAACAAACATGAAACAATCAATTCAGGTTGTAACGTACTTGTAAGTTCAACCATGCATTCACATGAAGATCAGGTTGAACTGAGCATTCACATGGATGTGTTTCTTGTTCAAATATCTTTATAGCCTGCCCCCCTTTGCAAACCAGAAGTTCAAACTATGAAGAATGCTCAGTTCAACTACAGAAAAGTTGTGACTCTTTCCCTTGCAATTTTTTTTATTATAACAACCAATTTTATGGGAAGTTCAGACTAGGAAGAATGCTCAGTTCAGCTACACCAGCATATGCAGTTGTGACTTGTGCTAACATATTTTTTTATGCCAGCAGGATGAGAGACGCAGAAAGAAGGTTAGAACTTCCAAGCAGCACGTATAGAACCCTCAGCCTGTATGCATTGCGCCGCCCCTTCAATGTGTCACACCTCAAATACACCATGAGCATTCCCAATCTGCTCCACACCCAAATTGGGTGACACCCGAAAACCTATCAAACTTCCAAGATGCTGGGTCACAACCTGATCCGCACCATTTAGTGCCTCTACCTAATTGGGTGACGCCGGAAATCCCCCGCGGATTCTTTGTATGCACTAGCAGACTTCCAAGCACACCAATGGAGGAGGGTGTTAGATTAGCTTCTGCGTATAACTCTAGAGGTTATCCTAGTGTGGCTCGTCAATGTGAAAGAGCAGCAGGTAAACCAGATGGCAGGACAATTCCAACAGTAACACACTCACGAAGGAAATTGCTCTGCACACTACTGCCGAGGGATGCTGATGCTGCTACTACAACTCATGGTCGTACGGGACATGAGGTTGGTGGATTGTTTCACATACCAAAAGAGCAAACAAAAAACAAGATTGCCATACCTCCACAACCACCACAAGCCAAAAGGACACAAACAAGAGAGATGCCATCTTCAACCCTCACTAGTAGAAAAAGGCCCATTTGTCCCGGTTCTGGAACCGGGACTAAAGGGTCGGGACTAAAGCCCAATACCTTTAGTCCCGGTTTGCCTACGAACCGGGACAGATGGGGCTCCACGTGGCCGCTGCGGCTTGCCCAGGCAGGAGGGCCTTTTGTCCCGGTTGGTAGCAGCAACCGGGACCAAAAATCATCCACGCATCAGCATTTCAGGGGCTGGGGTTTTTGTTTTTTGTTTGAAGGTGGGGGTGGGTGGTGTGTTTTGGGGTGTTTTTGTATTTGTTAATTTATTTTTTTCATATTTTTTAGCTGCTAGAGAGAAGTGACCTCTCTTACTCCGTGCTTGGTCGACGCTACGTACTATATGTATAGAGAGGACTCGACACGCTAGCTAGTAAGCAAATGAAGGAAACCTTATACACAAATCGTCATGAACATATAAAGAGAATTGATCGACCTCCTCGTTCTCCGCAGAGATTGGTCGAACAACAAGTTTTGTATATCTATCCTACGCTACTAGCTACATTAACAATATAGAATCACTTCTTCAACCTCCCTAATATCTGATGTCAGTTCCCACATGGTAATTCTCCAGCTGGATTGATGACGTGGTCAAGAGAATCCCGCCAATTCCCTCTTGAATTGCTTTTATGCGATCTTGTGGTAGGAGTTCATCCCGCATCTGCCACATCTAATTTGAAGAAGGGGTCATACATATATATGAATGAACTTCACACAAGATGGTAATACAATAAATTGTGAATATTATTTGCTTACGCACTTCATATTGTTTTTTAGTAAGTAGCCCCCGCTTAGAGGTGTCGCGTTGTAGATGTACTCGCAAACATAGTATCCCCAAATTATTCCCGCCTTCCTGCCACAACCACTTTACGAGAATAGAGGTGAATCAAACTGATAATCAATCATTATAAATGGTATTGATGAAACGCTATAAATCAATGGGAGATGCGCGGAACTAGCTATTAGTACTTCACTTTCAGGTGTGTAAATCGCAGCTCCCCCGGGTAGTCCCGGAGCTTCTGCGGTGAACACTTTCCAAACCCTGCGAGACAAACAAAATTTACTTGATATCTGGAAATGAACAAAGTTTGCCGATATGGTGCGATAATGAATCGATTGAACTTACTTCTGGAGCATTTCAGTCATGGCCGCATACTCCTTGGATCTTTTCGTCTTGAGTCTAAGACGGTTTACTAGTCCCTGCTCAAGCTTATCTCTAGGAGACATAAAGTGGAAGCTGCGCACGCATGCATAACTCATTAATTCCATTACTATAACATAACCCTCGATTAATAAGGGAAACCGAATACGCAAGACAGTAACACTCACTTGAAGTTGTAGGAAAGAGTATTTTATCTTTGTTTTTGATTTTTAAGCAATGATTTGTAGCAAGTTGGCCTCGGTTTCTTTGCATTATATTTACCGGCCATTCATCTATGGGATTTGGTGTTAATGAACCCAATCATAGATTTGTGCTTTTCTGCATTCGACGATCTTCAATCTGCAAATATAGTGAGGATAATTATATATACATGCAATGAAAGAGCTGAGCTATATATAGAGACTTAATTACAGAAGTATATTACTTCAGATATATAGCAAGTGATGATTATTTTATCGAGGTCCTTTTGAATTGGACAAACTGGAAGAACTCCTCAAATGGAATAGACAACAGATCAATTCCAACGAGGTCGTGCTCCTCTTTAACTCTCAGCGTCAAAATATCCTTCCCAGACTTGCAGGTGTCCATGTACCACTTATGGAATCTTCGCATCATCGTTGTTAGAGGAGGATCACCAGGTCTGACAAGAGGCTTCCCTGACCGGTATTTGTGTTCGTCCACCTCCATTGTATCAAAATGTGCATCGTCGGGCAGGTAATCACCAGGATTGGTATCGAGCAGCATCCCCGACAGATTTGCGACGATATCACTAGACACCTTGAGCGGGGGGCACAATTGGTTTGCCTGTTCACCGAGCTGGGGAATTTTGTTCCCACTTCTTCGTTCTTGTAACCTTTTGTCACTTGAAGTAGTTCCCGACCGGCGCGCTCCTTCGACTGCCTTTTTAAGAGCGCAGACATGGTTGTCATCCGGCGGAGGCGGTGGTGGTCGCTTCAGGTTCTCCAAAGTGCGCTTCAATTTCACCGGATCTATCTTCTCCTCCGGAGGTGGATTTTTCTTTGCAAAAAAGTCCTTCACTTGGGCTTGACAGATCTGCGCGTTTTCCTCCTTGGTCATCTCGTATGGTAACTTCTCTAGAGGCTTGAGAGATGGACTGAATCTGTATTGCCTCCCGCCTCTGGTTGTACTGCTAGACGCCGGAGCAGCCGGAGCGGCTGCTGCTATTTTCCTTCGTTGCTTACGAGGCGAAGTGCTATGATGCGTCGGAGCAGCCAGAGCGGCGGCGGCTGTCTTCCGCTGTTGCTGACGAGGCGGAGGAGGAGGCGGGCTGCTCGAACGCGCCGGCGCAGGCAGAGAAGGAGGCGGGATGCTCGGATGCGCCGGCGCAGGCGGAGAAGGAGGCGGAGTGCCGCCACGTGCCGGAGCAGCCGGAGAAGGAGGCGGAGTGCCCTGATCACTCGCCGGAGGAGGAGGCAGAGTGCCCTGACTCACCGGAGGAGGAGGAGGAGGCGTCCAGTTCGGAAGGTTGATGAGCTCCTTCCGCCATAGACATGGAGTCTTCAGAGCAAGACCCAGCTGAGTCTCCCCTTCACCGGTAGGGTGGTCAAGCTCGAGCTCCTCAAATCCCTCCGTTATTTCATCGACCATCACAATAGCATAGCCTTGTGGAATCGGAAGGCAATGAAAAGTTGCGCTGGGTTCAGGAGGTGCAACATAGCCGACAGCCGCCTTGACTTTGAGGTGCTGCCATTGCGTCATAAGGTGGCAATCTTGAGCCTCCGTGATAGCATCCACGGGGTAGCTGGGAGCCGTGAAGTCAGGCGGCTGAAGGAGCTCGGTGGAAGCCATGCTGCTTCTCCGCTGAGATGGCGGTGTAGCTTCTGGGGTAGCTCCGGCAGGTCGCTGGCTCTGAACTAGCAGTGCTTGTTCCTCTAGCGCTCGTACCCTTGCATTCAGCTTCTGCATTTTGGTCTGCTCCACTTTCCTCCTCCTCTCCCGGGTTTTGTAACCGCCTACGCTGGGAAACCCAACCTTCCACGCAACGGAGCCTGCTGTGCCTCGTGTTCGTCCTGGGTGCTCAGGATTCCCGAGGGCCTGTGTGAGCTCGTCATTCTCTCTGTCGGGAACGAACGTCCCTTGCTGCGCTGCGGCGATATACTTCTGAAGCTTCTTGACAGGTATTTCAAGTTGCTCATCCGTCCAACGGCACTTCCCTGTTTCAGGGTCCAAGGTTCCCCCAACCCCGAAGAACCAAGTCCTTGAACGGTCTGGCCAGTTCATTGTCTCTGGTTCGACCCCTTTATCAAGCAGGTCCTTCTCAGCCTTGTCCCACAATGGCCGGGCTTTTAGGTAGCCACCTGACCCCGTGCAATGGTGATGCTCCTTCTTTGCAGCATTTTTCTTGTTTGTCGCTGACATCTTCTTACTCTTCTCCGATGTCTTGTGGGCCACAAATGCGGGCCAGTGATCTCTTATCTTCTCAAATCGGCCGGTGAACTGTGGAGTCTTCCCTTTGTCGACAAACGTTGATTTCAGCTCATTCTTCCACCTCCTGAATAGATCTGCCATCTTCTTAAGAGCATGAGCCTTGACCAATGGCTCTATAATTGGCTTATCCGGATCCTCCTCTGGCGGTAGGGTGAAATTTGCCTTCAGCGCGGTCCAAAGATCATCTTTCTATCTATCGTTGACAAAAGACACTTGAGGGTCTTCGCTCTTAGGCTTATTCCATTGGTGGATGCTGATCGGGATCATGTCCCTAACAAGAACCCCGCACTGAGCAGAAAATGCTTCCTTGGTCCGGCTGGGTTCAATCGGTTAGCCATCGCCCTTGATTGCTGTGATCGTGAACCTTTCATCCTGGCGCAACCTTTTCTTCGGGCCTCGTCTTGTTACCGAAGTTTGGCTCGATCCGGAGGGCTAGAAAAGAAGAAAGAAGAGAGTTAATATGTGTACATACCAAAACAATTAATGCATCAATTAGCTAGTCAGCACAGAGTTAATATGTGTACATACCTCGTCGGACTTTGCAACAGCTCCTTCCTCCGTTCGCTCGCCGGAGCAGTCATCACGGTCACCTTCTTCCACCGGCATTCCATCACCGGAGCCATCATAATCATGTCCTTCCACCTCCATTGTTCGATCATCAGAGCTTGCTTCACCCTCTCCTTCCAGACCATCGGTGTCATTGAGATACGACAAGATATCACCTCCGCCGAGGATTATGTCCCCCAACAACTGTTCTGCTTCGATGTCTCGGTGCTCCATAGTTTCTACAAATATTACAACATGGCAATTAATATACAAACATGACAGATGGATATATTAGTGCAAACGTAGACCTAGCTAGCTCGACGCTTCTAGGGTTTGGGGTGGCCTTGACAATGCTTCTAGGGTTTGGGGTGGCCTAGGCAATGCTTCTAGGGTTTTTGGTGGCCTCGACAACGCTTCTAGGGTTTGGGCCGGACCGCCTCTCTCATGAATATCCGACGTCCGGACCGACAAGGGATTTAACAAAATGTCACCATTCTGGATGTGCAGAAAATGGTCCCTATTTTCCTGATCTCATCTACCCTTCTATATGTCACGTTGTCTAGTGTCAAAGAATTCAAGAAAACCATGACTTCATCATTAGCCGGAAATGACAGGCGCATAATGGTACGAAGCTCTTCAAAGTTGTTTTGGAATGGAGTTCCCGATAGAATAATTCGCTTTTTGGTACAAAGTTCAGCAAGAGCCTTCCGAATATCGCTATTTGGAAGGCCTTTGCTGAAATTTGTACCAAAAGGCGAATTATTCTATCAGGAACTCCGTTCCAAAACAACTTTGAAGAGCTTCATAGCATCATACGCCTGTTACTTCTGGGAAATGATGAAGTCATGGATTTCTTCAATACTTTGACAGACAACGTGACATATTGAAGAATATATATATAGATGAGATCAGAAAAAAATTGGATCAACTTGTGCACATCCGTAATGGGGGCATTCTTGATAAATCTGGACCCTCGACCCCTGGACGACCCTCGACCCTCGACCCCTTGGCGACCCTCGACCCTCTACCCTAGTTCACGACCCTCGACTGCTCGGCGTTCCTCGACCCTCGACCCTCGACCCCTCAGCGTTCCTCGACCCTCGACCCCTCGGCGTTCCTCGACCATCTACCCTAGTTCCCGACCCTCGACCCCTCGGTGTTCCTCGACCCTCGACCCCTCGGAGTTCCTCGACCCTCTACCCTAGTTCATAGACTCTCGACCCTCCGCATTCCTCGACCCTCGACCCCTCGACGACCCTCGACCCTCGAACCTTTGGCGACCCTCGCCCCCTCGGTGACCCCTCGACCACTGGATGACCCTCGACCTCGACCCCTCGGCGACCCTCGACCCTGTACCCTAGTTCACGACCCCAACCGCTCGGCGATCCACGACCCTCTACCCTATTCCCGACCCTCGACCCCTCGGCATTCCTCGACCCTCGACCCCTCGGCGTTCCTCGACCCTCTACTTCTTATTTTTTCTTCTTCTCCTCTATTCCTTCTTCTTCTCCTTTTTTTCTTCTCTCTTCCTGTTCTTATTTTTTTATCCTCTTCTTCCTCTCCCTCTTATTTTTTCTCCTCTTCTCTCTTTTTTTTCTCTCTCTCTTTTCTCCCCTTTTTCCTCTCTCTTCTTTTCTTCCCTTCTTCCTTCTTCCTCTTTTCCATACTATAAAAAGTTTAAAAATACATACATACATACATAAAAAGAAAGCATATATATATATATAACAAAAAAACATATATATATATATATATATATATATATATATATATAAAGGAACACGGCGGCGGCGGTGCTCATAGAGGAGGCGTCGGGGCTGGCAGGGGCGGGCCGGGCGGCGTCGGGGCGGCGTCGGCGTCGGGCCGGGGCGGGCGGCGTGCGCGGTGTCCGTCGGGCGGTCGGCGTCGCCGGGCGGGCAGGGGCGGCCTGGCGGCGTCGCGACGATGGCGAGGTGGAGCAGGCCTCGGCGGCAACGGCGACAAGTGATTTTGGGAGAAATTGCTAAGTTTTTCTTATACACAACACAAACTTGGTCCCGGTTCGTGGCACAAATCGGGACCAATACCCCACTTTAGTCCCGGTTGGTGCCCACCAACCGGGACCAAAGGTCTCTTTTCAGCAGCCCAAAGGGCGGGAAACACGAACCGGTACCAATGCACCCCTTTAGTCTCGGTTGGTGGCACCAACCGGGACCAAAGGCCTTGTGCTGCCCGTGGCCAAAAGTTTAGTCCCACCTCGCTAGTTGAGAGGGGCGCGGAGTGGTTTATAAGCCCCACTGCCGCTGCCCTCTCGAGCTCCTCTCAAATGCAGGCTTACGGGCCTAACCTTACACCTCCGCTGCCTTGGGCCTACTGGGCCTTCTGCGGGGCCTGAATCCTGCCCGTGGTTGGGTTTCTATCATATTCAGGCCGTGGTGGCCCAGTAGGTGGCATTTTTTTCTATTTTTTTCCAGTTTTTTTGTTTTGTTTTTTGCTTTATTTATTTTCTTTTGTTTTTTTGCTTTATTTTTTAATTCTTTTGCTTTTAGGTAATAAAAATTATAAACTTTCTGTTAGTGCCATTAGTTTTCCAATTTGAATAGTTTAAATTTGAATTCTTTGAAATTTGTGTGAATCACTAGTTTGTGATTAACTTTACTATAAAATAGATTTTGGAGTGGTTCTTTTTCCTGCTATTTAATATTACTGTGTTTTTATCATTATATTCAAAAATAGTTTTTTGTTATTTTAGTTTCTAACAAAAAAAAAATCTTTATGATAATTCTTTTTGCTATTAAAGTTTCTAACAAAAAGTTCTTTATGATTTTTTTCTTTTTAATGTTTTGACAGAAAATACTTTGCTAATTTTAGTTGCATAAATTTTATTAATTTTAGTTTCAATAATACTAGAGGTTATAAAAGCTTTTTAGTTGATTCCTTTTGCTCACCTCTAG
>CM022301.1:507139341-507268899 GCA_011799875.1 Thinopyrum elongatum | reverse complement strand
TATATAAAGGAACACGGCGGCGGCGGTGCTCATAGAGGAGGCGTCGGGGCTGGCAGGGGCGGGCCGGGCGGCGTCGGGGCGGCGTCGGCGTCGGGCCGGGGCGGGCGGGGCGGTGTCGGGGCGGTGTCGGCGTCGGGGCGGGCGGCGTCGGCGGCGGGGCGGGCAGGGGCGGGCCTGGCGGCGTCGGCGACGATGGCGAGGTGGAGCAGGGCTCGGCGGCAACGGCGACAAGTGATTTTTGGAGAAATTGCTAAGTTTTTCTTATATACACGAAACATTGGTCCCGGTTCGTGGCACAAATCGGGACCAATACCCCACTTTAGTCCCGGTTGGTGCCACCAACCGGGACCAAAGGTCTCTTTTCAGCAGCCCAAAGGGCGGGAAACACGAACCGGTACCAATGCACCCCTTTAGTCTCGGTTGGTGGCACCAACCGGGACCAAAGGCCTTGTGCTGCCCGTGGCCAAAAGTTTAGTCCCACCTCGCTAGTTGAGAGGGGCGCGGAGTGGTTTATAAGCCCCACTGCCGCTGCCCTCTCGAGCTCCTCTCAAATGCAGGCTTACGGGCCTAACCTTACACTCCGCTGCCTGTGGGCCTACTGGGCCTTCTGCGGGCCTGAATCCTGGCCCGTGGTTGGGTTTCTAGTCATATTCAGGCCGTGGTGGCCCAGTAGGTGGCATTTTTTTCTATTTTTTTCCAGTTTTTTTGTTTTGTTTTTTGCTTTATTTATTTTCTTTTGTTTTTTGCTTTATTTTTTAATTCTTTTTGCTTTTAGGTAATAAAAATTATAAACTTTCTGTTAGTGCCATTAGTTTTCCAATTTGAATAGTTTAAATTTGAATTCTTTGAAATTTGTGTGAATCACTAGTTTGTGATTAACTTTACTATAAAAATAGATTTTGGAGTGGTTCTTTTTCCTGCTATTTAATATTACTGTGTTTTATCATTATATTCAAAAATAGTTTTTGTTATTTTAGTTTCTAACAAAAAAAAAATCTTTATGATAATTCTTTTTGCTATTAAAGTTTCTAACAAAAAAAGTTCTTTATGATTTTTTTTTCTTTTAATGTTTTGAACAAAAATACTTTGCTATTTTTAGTTGCATAAATTTTATATAATTTTAGTTTCAATAATACTAGAGGTTTATAAAAGCTTTTTAGTTGATTCCTTTTGCTACCTATTAGAGTTTCATTAAAGTTTTCTTGTTCATTCTTTTTTCTATTAGAGTTTCATTAAAGTTTTCTATTTCATTCTTTTAGTTTATTATTTTTGCTATTAGAGTTTCATAAAAGTTTTTCTAGTTCATTCTTTTTTATATTAGTTCATCTTTGAGCTAAATGACCCTAAAATTGAAAAGCACTTCAGATGCTCTGAAGAGGTTGAAAATTGGCATGGTATCATCATTTCACCACATAGCATGTGCTAAAAAGTTGAGAGGGTTACGGCAAAACTAGATGCACTTCGTGTACAAAATGGACAATCTCTTTCGAAGTATCAGGGTTTCGGATGAAAACTCATCTGTTACAAGGGATTTCATTTTTTTTGAACTTATTTGAACTCCAGACTTTTTGTGTGTTCAAAATGAACCATTCAAAGCCACATCATCAATTTTCAACCCTTTCTGACTTCATCTGTTATTTTTCATGCATTTACTCGATTTTTTTTGAGCTAAATGACCCTGAAATTGAAAAGCACTTCAAATGAACTCTGAAGAGGTTGAAAATTGGCATGATATCATCATTTCACCCACATAGCATGTGCTAAAAAGTTGAGAGGGTTACGGCAAAAACTGGATGCACTTCGTGTACAAAATGGACAATCTCTTTCGAAGTATCAAGGTTTCAGACGAAAACTCATCTGTTACAAAGGGATTTCATTTTTTTGAACTTATTTGAACTCCAGACTTTTTGTGTGTTCAAAATGAACCATTCAAAGCCACATCATCAATTTTCAACCCTTTCTGACTTCATCTGACTTCACTTTTTCTTCGCTTGTGTCCTTTGCTTATTGCGCCGTAACCATGGATATTCTTCATCACTTAATAGGGTGCTTGGGTCAGCCTTGACTTTGAAGGGATGAATTTCATGAAACTTTTCATAATCTTCAGACATGTCTGTCTTGCCCTCCAATCCCACGATGTCTCTTTTTCCTGAAAGAACTATGTGGCGCTTTGGCTCATCGTATGATGTATTCGCTTCCCTATCTTTTCTTTTTCTCGGTTTGGTAGACATGTCCTTCACATAGAAAACCTGCGCCACATCATTGGCTAGGACAAATGGTTCGTCTGTGTACCCAAGATTGTTCAGATCCACTGTTGTCATTCCGTCATGTGGGTCTACCTGTACCTCGCCTCCTGACAGATTGACCCATTTGCACTTAAACAAAGGGACCTTAAAATCATGTCCGTAGTCAAGTTCCCATATGTCCACTATGTAACCATAATATGTGTCCTTTCCCCTCTTGGTTACTGCATCAAAGCGGACACCGCTGTTTTGGTTGGTGCTCTTTTGATCTTGGGCAATCGTGTAAAATGTATTCCCGTTTATCTCGTATCCTTTGTAAGTCAATATAGTCGAAGATGGTCCCCTGGACAATGAGTACAGCTCATCAGAAACAGTGTTGTCACCTCTGAGACATGTTTCCAACCAACTGCCGAAGTCCTGATGTGTTCACATGTAATCCAGTCGTCACACTGCTCCGGGTGTTTGGAGCGCAGAATGTTCTTGTGTTCATCGACATACGGGGTCACCAAGGTAGAGTTCTATAGAACTGTGTAGTGTGCTTGAGGCCAAGAATGCCCGTCCCTGCATATTATTGAGTCCCCTCCTAGCGTGCCTTTTCCAGTCAGTCTCCCCTCATACCGCGATTGAGGGAGACCAATCTTCTTAAGGTCAGGATTGAAGTCAACACAAAACTCAATGACATCCTCTGTTTGATGGCCCATGGAGATGCTTCCTTCTGGCCTAGCGCGGTTACGGACATATTTCTTTAGGACTCCCATGAACCTCTCAAAGGGGAACATATTGTGTAGAAATACGGGGCCCAGAACGACAATCTCGTCGACTAGATGAACTAGGACGTGCGTCATGATATTGAAGAAGGATGGTGGGAACACCAGCTCGAAACTGACAAGACATTGCGCCACATCACTCCTTAGCCTTGGTATGATTTCTGGATCGATCACCTTCTGAGAGATTGCATTGAGGAATGCACATAGCTTCACAATGGCTAATCGAACGTTTTCCGGTAGAAGCCCCCTCAATGCAACCGGAAGCAGTTGCATCATAATCACGTGGCAGTCATGAGACTTTAGGTTCTGGAATTTTTTCTCTGGCATATTTATTATTCCCTTTATATTCAACGAGAAGCCAGACGGGACCTTCATACTGAGCAGGCATTCAAAGAAGATTTCCTTCTCTTCTTTGGTAAGAGCGTAGCTGGCAGGACCTTCATACTGCTTTGGAGGCATGCCGTCTTTTTCGTGCCAACGTTGCAGGTCCTCCCGTGCCTCCGGTGTATCTTTTGTCTTCCCATACACGCCCAAGAAGCCTAGCAGGTTCACACAAAGGTTCTTCGTCACTTGCATCACGTCGATTGAAGAGCGGACCTCTAGGTCTTTCCAGTAGGGTAGGTCCCAAAATATAGATTTCTTCTTCCACATGGGTGCGCGTCCCTCAGCGTCATTCGGTACAGATAGTCCGCCTGGACCCTTTCCAAAGATTACCTGTAAATCCTTTGTCAGGCACATCATTCTCTACCTTCCACTGCAGCAATTCCAGTACGGTACCGAGCTTTGTGTTGCCATCTTCGCAATTAGGTACAACCCTTTTTGGTGATCCTCTAACATGCGATCGAACTTCAGCTTCTCCTTTTCACTTTCTCACTGTCTCTTTGCATCAACAATGACCCGGCGGAGATCATCATCGGGCACATCGTCTGGTTCCTCTTGATCTTCAGCTTCCCCCATTGCAGCATCACCGTATTTAGGGGGCACATAGCTGTCATCATCCTCTTCTTCTTCGCTGTCTTCCATCATAACCCCTCTTTCTCCGTGCCTGGTCCAAACATTATAGTGTGGCATGAAACCCTTATAAAGCAGGTGGGTGTGAAGGATTTTCCGGTCAGAGTAAGACTTCGTATTCCCACATATAGGGCATGGACAACACATAAAACCATTCTGCTTGTTTGCCTCAGCCACTTCGAGAAAATTATGCACGCCCTTAATGTACTCGGAGGTGCGTCTGTCACCGTACATCCATTGCCGGTTCATCTGCGTGCATTATATATAATTAAGTGTGTCAAAAACCATTACAGAACATCATGAATAGATAAGTGACCAAATTAATAGAAGTTCATCAGCACATTAAAACCAAAGTACATACATAGTTCTCATTGAACAACATATAGCTCTCCAGAGCATCTAATTAAACCATACATTGAAACTATGTAAAACATTTCAATGCAACAAGAAATGCGATCATAATTGCAACCAAGGTAACAATTGATCCAACGGCATAATGATACCAAGCCTCGGTATGAATGGCATATTTTCTATACTTTCTAATCTTGAAGCGCATTGCATCCATCTTGATCTTGTGATCATCGACGACATCCGCAACATGCAACTCCAATATCATCTTGTCCTCCTCAATTTTTTTCAATTTTTCCTTCAAGTAATTGTTTTCTTCTTCAACTAAATTTAACCTCTCGACAATAGGGTCGGTTGGAATTTCCGGTTCACATACCTCCTAGATAAAAAATCTATGTCACGTTGGTCGGCATAATTGTCATAAACAATAAATGAACCAAATAGTTATAAAATATAATATATACCACATCCGAATCATAGACAGGACAAGGGCCGACGGGGGCGGATACCAAAACCATCGCACTATATAATAACAAACAATAATAAAAGTAAGAAAATTATACAAGTATCTATCTAAATCATACAAGTAAGAATTTTTTTCTTTTAGAAAGAAGATAAGAACAAGAGGCTCACCACGGTGGTGCCGGCGACGAGATCGGCGTGGGCGATCGACAGTGGTCAAGACGGGGACGGGATGTGATGGACCGCTAAACCTAGACAAATCTTGAGGAAAATGGAGCTTGGAGGTCGAGTTTGGAGAGGAGAAAGCTTAAGTAGTGTGGCTCGGGCATTTCATCGAACACCTCATGTGCATAGGAGGTGAGCTAGAGCACCACAAAGCCCTCCCCTCGCCGGCCAGAAAAAAACAGAGCAGTGGAGTGCTTTGCTAGCGGGCGAGGGGTATATATAGCCACACCATTGGTCCCGGTTCGTGGCTGGAACCGGGACTAAAGGCCACGCTTTGGTCCCGGTTCCAGCCACGAACCGGGACCAATGGATGTGGGCCAGGAGCAAGGCCCATTGGTCCCGGTTCGTGTCTGGAACCGGGACAAAAGGGTCTAGACGAACCGGGACCAATGCCCCACGAGGCCCGGCCTGCCCCCTGGGCGCACGAATTGGGACGTATGCCCCCATGGGTCCCGGTTCGTGACTGAACCGGGACTAATGGGCTGGGTAGGCCTGAACCAAAGCCCTGTTTTCTACTAGTGCCTCCCACCTCCTCGTGATCCACTCTTGCACCGTGCTATGGTAACACCGCCCTACCCAATCCTAGCGGGCCAGCAGCAGACTCCGATGGAGTTGCGGTCATACACACACGTAAGTGAACCAAAAATTTAAGTACTTATATACGCATCTATTCTGGTCTGATATTTTTCTGCACCACCAGCATAACATATTTATAAAACTACATTTTAACATACCGTTTGATTTTTTTTCTTTTTCTACAGATGCCGGATCTCCCAGATTATCTGATACCAAGACTTAAGATGCCATTCAAGAATGTAGACCAAGCCTGGGAATTTTGTTGGGAAATGCTGCATGGAAAACAAAATTTTTTCTACGCACACGCAATGATTTATCCATGGAGATGCATAGCAACGAGGGGGAGAGTGTGTCTACGTACCCTTGTAGACCATAAGCGGAAGCGTTTCACAACACGGTTGATGTACTCGAACTTCTTCGCGCTTCAACCGATCAAGTACCGAACGCACGACACCTCCATGTTCTGCACACGTTCACCTCGGTGACGTCCCTCGCCTTCTTGATCCAGCAAGACATCGAGGTAGTAGATGAGTTCCGTCAGCATGATGGCATGGTGACGGTGATGGTGAAGTGATCTCTGCAGGGCTTCGCCTAAGCACAACGGAAATATGACCGGGGGTGTAAACGGTGGAGGGGGGGGGGCCACACACGGCTATGCAATTGTCTTGGGTGTGCTACGCGCCCCCCTCCCACATATATAAAGGTGGGAGGGGGAGGGGAGGCAGCCTGGCGCACCACATAGGTGGCCGGCCAGCCCTAGGGCTCCTGCCCTGGCCGCCCCCTGCCATGTATTCCCAAGGGGGAAGGAAAGAGGGGGGAGAGGGAAGGAAGTGGGAATCCAAATCCACACTTTCCTTTCCCTTCCCCCTTTCCTTCTCCTCCTTAGGCCAGCCTGCTATGGGGGGCACACCAGCCCCTTGGCTGGTGCATTTCCTCTCTTGGCCCATAAGGCCCATAACTTTTGCCGGGGGTGCCCGGAACCCCTTCCGGTAACCCGATAAGTACCCGGTACACCCCGAAACACTTCCGGTGTCCGAATACCATTGTCCTATATATCAATCTTTACCGCTCGACCATGTTGAGACTCCTCATCATGTCCGTGATCTCATCCGAGACTCCGAACAACAGTCGGTCACCAAATCACATAACTCATATAATACTATATCGTCATCGAACGTTAAGCGTGCGGACCCTACGGGTTCAAGAACTATGTAGACATGACCGAGACACCTCTCCGATCAATAACCAATAGCGGAACCTGGATGCCCATATTGGCTCCTACATATTCTATGAAGATCTTTATCGATCGAACCGTCATGACAACATATGTAATTCCCTTTGTCCATCGGTATGTTACTTGTCCGAGATTCGATCATCGGTATCTTCATACCTAGTTCAATCTCGTTACCGGCAAGTCTCTTTACTCATTCCGTAATACATCACCTCGTGACTAACTCCTTAGTCGATTGCTTGCAAGCTTATGATGTGTATTACCGAGAGGTCCCAGAGATACCTCTCCGATTCTCGGAGTGACAAATCCTAATCTCGATCTATGCCAACTCAACAAACACCTTCGGAGATACTTGTAGAGCGTCTTTATAATCACCCAGTTACGTTGTGATGTTTGATAGCACACAAGCCATTCCTCTGGTATCTGGGAGTTGCATAATCTCATAGTCGAAGGAATATGTATTTGACATGAAGAAAGCAATAGCAATAAAACTGAACGATCATTATGCTAAGCTAACGGATGGGTCTTGTCCATCACATCATTATCCTGATGATGTGATCCCGTTATCAAATGACAACTCATGTCCATGGTTAGGAAACCTTAACCATCTTTGACCAAGGAGCTAGTCAAGTAGAGGCTCACTAGGGACACGGTGTTTGTTTATGTATTCACACATGTATCTAGGTTTCCGATCAATACAATTCTAGCATGAATAATGAACCTTTATCATGAATAAGGAAATATAAAATAACAACTTTATTATTGCCTCTAGGACATATTTCCTTCAGTCTCCCACTTGCACTAGAGTCAATAATCTAGATTACATTGTAATGAATCTAACGCCCATGGAGTCTTGGTGCTGATCATGTTTTGCTCGTGGAAGAGGCTTAGTTAACGGGTCTGCTACATTCAGATCCGTATGTATCTTGCAAATTTGTATGTCTCCATCCTTGACTTGTTCACGAATGGAGTTGAAGCGTCTCTTGATGTGTTTGGTTCTCTTGTGAAACCTGGATTCCTTCGCCAAGGCAATTGCTCCAGTGTTGTCACAAAACATTTTCATTGGACCCGATGCACTAGGTATTACACCCAGATCGGATATGAACTCCTTCATCCAGACTCCTTCATTTGCTGCTTCCGAAGCAGCTATGTACTCCGCTTCACACGTAGATCCCGCCACGATGCTCTGCTTGGAACTGCATGAAATGACAGCTCCACCATTCAATATAAATACGTATTCGGTTTGTGACTTAGAGTCATCCGGATCAGTGTTAAAGCTAGCATCGACGTAACCATTTACGACGAGCTATTTGTCACCTCCATAAATGAGAAACATGTCCTTGGTCCTTTTCAGGTACTTCAGGATGTTATTGACCACTGTCCAGTGATCCACTCCTAGATTACTTTGGTACCTCTCTGCCAGACTTATGGCAAGGCACACATCAGGTCTGGTACACTGCATAGCATACTTGATAGAACCTATGGCTGAGGCATAGTGAATGACTTTCATTTTCTCTCTATCTTCTACAGTGGTCGGGCTTTGAGTCTGACTCAACTTCACACCTTGTAACACAGGCAAGAACCCTTTCTTTGACTGATCCATTTTGAACTTCTTCAAAACTTTGTCAAGGTATGTGCTTTCTGAAAGTCCTATTAAGCGTCTTGATCTATCTCTATAGATCTTGATGCCCAATATATAAGCAGCTTCACCGAGGTCTTTCATTGAAAAACTCTTATTTAAGTATCCTTTTATGCTATCCAAAAATTCTATATCATTTCCAATCAACAATATGTCATCTACATATAATATTAGAAATGCTACAGAGCTCCCACTCACTTTCTTGTAAATACAGGCTTCACCGAAAGTCTGTATAAAATCATATGCTTTGATGACTTCATCAAAGCGTATATTCCAACTCCGAGATGCTTGCACCAGTCCATAGATGGATCGCTGGAGCTTGTACACTTTGATAGCACCTTTAGGATCGACAAAACCTTCTGGTTGCATCATATGCAACTCTTCTTTAAGAAATCCATTAAGGAATGCAGTTTTGACGTCCATTTGCCAGATTTCATAATCATAAAATGCGGCAATTGCTAACAAGATTCAGACGGACTTAAGCATCGCTACGGGTGATAAGTCTCCTCGTAGTCAACCCCTTGAACTTGTCAAAAACCTTTTGCGACAAGTCGAGCTTTGTAGAAAGTAACATTACCATCAGCGTCAGTCTTCTTCTTGAAGATCCATTTATTCTCTATGGCTTGCCAATCATCGGGCAAGTCCACCAAAGTCCACACTTTGTTCTCATACATGGATCCTATCTCCAATTTCATGGCCTCTAGCCATCTATCGGAATCTGGGCTCATCATAGCTTCTTCATAGTTCGTAGGTTCGCCTTGGTCTAATAACATGACTTCCAGAACAGGATTACCGTAGCACTTTGGTGCGGATCGTGCTCTGGTTGACCTACGAGGTTCAGTAGCAACTTGATCTAAAGTTTCATGATCATTATCATTTGCTTCCTCTCTAGTTGGTGTAGGCATCACGGGAACGGATTTCTCTGATGTGCTGCTTTCCAATTCGAGAGAAGGTACGATTACCTCATCAAGTTCTACTTTCCTCCCACTCACTTCTTTCGAGAGAAACTCCTTCTCCAGAAAGGTTCCATTCTTGGCAACAAAAATCTTGCCTTCGGATCTGTGGTAGAAGGTGTACCCAATTGTTTCCTTAGGGCATCCTATGAAGATGCACTTCTCTAATTTGGGTTCGAGCTTATCAGGCTGAAGCCTTTTGACATAAGTGTCGCAACCTCAAACTTTAAGAAACGACAGCTTAAGTTTCTTGCCAAACCATAGTTCATACGGTGTCATCTCAACGGATTTAGATGGTGCCCTATTTAACGTGAATGCAGGTGTCTCTAATGCATAACCCCAAAATGATAATGGTAAATCGGTAAGAGACATCATATAACGCACCATATCCAATAAAGTACGGTTATGACGTTTGGACACACCATTACGCTGTGGTGTTCCAGGTGGCATGAGTTGTGAAACTATTCCACATTGTTTTAAATGAAGGCCAAACTCGTAACTCAAATATTCACTTCCACGATCAGATCGTAGAAACTTTATTTTCTTGTTATGATGATTCTCCACTTCACTCTGAAATTCTTTGAACTTTTCAAATGTTTCAGACTTGTGTTTCATTAAGTAGATATACCCATATCTACTCAAATCATCTGTGAAGGTCAGAAAATAACGATACCCGCCGCGTGCCTCAACACTCATCGGACCGCATATATCGATATGTATTATTTCCAATAAATCATTGGCTCGCTCCATTGTTTTGGAGAACGGAGTTTTAGTCTTCTTGCCCATGAGGCATGGTTCCCAAGTATCAAATGATTCATAATCAAGTGATTCCAAAAGCCCATCTACATGGAGTTTCTTCATGTGCTTTACACCAATATGACCTAAACGGCAGTGCCACAAATATGTTGCACTATCATTATCAACTTTGCATCTTTTGGCATCAATATTATGAATATGTGTATCACTATAATCGAGATTAAAAAAATAGACCATTCTTCAAGGGTGCATGACCATAAAAGATATTACTCATATAAATAGAATAACCATTATTCTCTGATTTGAATGAATAACCGTCTCACACTAAACAAGATCCAGATATAATGTTCATGCTCAATGGTGGCACCAAATAACAATTATTCAGGTCTAAAACTAATCCCGAAGGTAGATGTAGAGGAAGCATGTCGACGGCGATCACATCGACCTAGGAACCATTCCCGACGCGCATCGTCACCTTGTCCTTAGCCAATCTTTTTTTAATCCATAGCTCCTGTTTTGAGTTACAAATATGAGCAACTGAACATGTATCAAATACCCAGACGCTACTACGAGCATTAGTAAGGTACACATCAATAACATGTATATCAAATATACCTTTGTTCACTTTGCCATCCTTCTTATCCGCCAAATACTTGGGGCAGTTCCGCTTCCAGTGACCAGTCCCTTTGCAGTAGAAGCACTCAGTTTCAGTCTTGGGTCCAGCTTTGGGCTTCTTCCCGGGAGTGGCAACTTGCTTGCCATTCTTCTTGAAGTTCCCTTTCTTTCCCTTGCCCTTTTTCTTGAAACTAGTGGTCTTGTTAAACATCAACACTTGATGCTCCTTCTTGATTTCTACCTCTGCGGCCTTAAGCATTGCGAAGAGCTCAGGAATTGTTTTGTTCATCCCTTGCATATTATAGTTCATCACAAAGCCTTTGTAGCTTGGTGAGAGTGATTGAAGAACTCTGTCAATAACACAATCAACTGGAAGATCAACTCCCAGCTGAGTCAAGTGATTATAATACCCAGACATTTTGAATATGTGTTCACTGACAGAACTGTTCTCCTCCATCTTGCAGCTATAGAACTTGTTTTAGACTTCATATCTCTCAACCCGGGCCTTTGCTTGAAATATTAACTTCAACTCTTGGAACATCTCATATGCTCCATGACGTTCAAAACGTCTTTGAAGTCTCAGTTCTAAGCCGTAAAGCTTGGCACACTAAACTATCGAGTAGTCATCAGATCGAGCTTGCTAGACGTTCAAAACATCAGCTTCTGCTCCTGCAACAGGCCTTTCACCTAGCGGTGCATCAAGGACATAATTCTTTTGTGCAGCATTGAGGATAATCCTCAAGTTACGGACCCAGTCCGTGTAGTTGCTACCATCATCTTTCAACTTAGCTTTCTCTAGGAACGCATTAAAATTCAGGGGAATGGTAGCACAGGCCATTGATCTACAACATAGATATGCAAATACTATCAGGACTAAGTTCATGATAAATTAAGTTCAATTAATCAAATTACTTAAGAACTCCCACTTAAATAGAGATCCCTCAAGTCATCTAAGTGATACGTGATCCAAATCAACTAACCCAAGTCCGATCATCACGTGAGATGGGGTAGTCATCAATGGTGAACATCTCTATGTTGATCATATCTACTATATGATTCACGTTCGATCTTTCGATCTCCAGTGTTCTGAGGCCATGTCTGTACATGCTAGGTTCGTCAAGTTTAACCCAAGTATTCTGCACGTGCAAAACTATCTTACACCAGTTGTATGTGAACGTAGAGTCTATCACACCCGATCATCACGTGGTGTCTCAACACGACAAACTGTAGCAACGGTGCATACTCAGGGAGAACACTTTTACCTTGAAATTTAGTGAAGGGATCATCTTATAATTCTACCGCCGTACTAAGCAAAATAAGATGCATAAAAGATAAACATCACATGCAATCAAAATATGTGACATGATATGGCCATCATCATCTCGTGCTTTTGATCTCCATCTCCAAAGCATCGTCATGATCTCCATCGTCACCGGCTCGACACCTTGATCTCCATCGTTGCATCGTGGTCGTCTCGCCAACTATTGCTTCTATAACTATTGCTAACTTGTCGGGGAACACAGACAGGGGTATATGTTTTCCCCTGACTGTGCACGGACGGCAAGCCAACATGCCCAGAGACAAGATTACAAGACCAAGACCAGACCAAGCAAGGACGATCAATTCCCTTGAAGGATCCAAGTGCAGGTCGAGAAGGCCAAGGCGAGCCAGAGGAGTAAGGCATCACTAAGGAAAGGACCTACCTTGCCGGGTAGGCGAGCCCAGCAAGGTTGGGTTTTGCCCCGGAAGCAAGCTCCCAGATCGTCCCGGCAGGCCTGCCGGGGCTGGCGGAGGCAAGCCACTCCACCGCTCCACCTCACAAGCGACGCAAGTCATTAATCAGAGCGGTGTCGAGCTCCAAGGTGACTAAGTGGCTGCTTTTTGCCACATGGTAGCCACTTCCTACAGCAAACACCTCCATATGACACCCGTCCTGAGACGTGTCAAACAAGCAGGCGCGAAGCTGGCAAAACAGCCCGGCAGGGCTTGCCGGGCGAGCTGTGATGTGACACTGAGTGGCGCATTTAATGCGTTCTATCAGCCTACAGAGTTAAGTATGATAGAACTATTAGCTATCTAATCAGTATGCAAAGACTGATTTGCCACTGTGGTGACCCCTTAACCTATAAAAGGAGGCCCGTGGCGACCGGAGAGGGCTGGTTGGTGGGTCGGCCCCTGGCATATTCATACGCGCGTAGCCACTCTTGCCCTCAGAGCAACCTTGCCGGGCGAGTGTGCTACATCAACCACCATTATCCACCATCAATCCACCAATGGAGGAGTAGGGTTTTATGCCTCACGGCGGCCCGAACCTGGGAAAAAACTGCCCGTGTGATCTCTGTCGTGCTGCGCGATGTTTCTCCGCTCTTTGTGCAACGTGCCCATCCCCCCACCGAACCAAAAGGGGCTCATGGCCCCATAGGTGGCCATGGTTTCCCAAGACATCTTTGGCGCGCCAGGTAGGGGGATCACTTGCGCAAACTGTGAGCATTGGCAGCGCGTCATCTCCATTGCAGCCCAGCCAAAGCTTTTGGCATCGGTGGTGCCCATGGAGATATGAGGACAAAGCGGGGGAGCGGGGCCGTCCCCGCACCTGCTTTGTTCGCCATCTCATCCCAGCCCGGTCGCGACCACGGTGAAGATCAGTGCCGGCGGTGGTATGCTCCTCCCAGGCGGCCTAGGCGACATGACCACCGATCGGGCGCCGTCCGGGGAGAAGGGGCAAGGCACGCGGGAACGAGGTTCCTCTTTCCATCTCTCTCCTTCTTCGGCAATCAAGCTACTCTGCCCCTGGCATCGTCAATGTCGATGAGTACCACGCGATACTCGATTTAGCATTTACCCTGCTTAGGGAAATCCTGAGTAAAATGCCGGTACGAATCCATTGATCGATGCCCCGGCAAGTATGCTCCGGCATGGTCATCCGCACTGGCGGGACTCTTGCGCCAGCCACTGTCGGATTGTTCGAAAAGAGTGGAGGAGAGAAAGAGGGACCGGGAAAGCCCGACACCATATCCTGCCGCCCGCCAGACATGCATGACGTATGTTGGTCCCTGCCGGGAACCAGAGAGTTATTCGCTTGGCCTTCGTCTTTTCGGGTATCGCGAGCACACCAAATGCACGCAACTGGAAAGGATGGGAAGGAACCAGAACAAAAGCTAAGTCCACGCAATCATTTCCTTTTGATGAATCCTAGATTTTTGCATCCGTTTATCCCTCGGTTTTAGTAAGTGTTCGTACTATGAAATCCTTCGTGTGATGGAACCTTGGCTAGTTCTTTGTCTGCACCCTCGTTCTGTCCTGAGCCTTGCTCACAGAATGAGCGGCTGCGTCGAGAGCTACCAAGGAAAAACTTGCCGAGACGCATCCACGCCAAGATGAATGTTAAGGGCCGGACCCTTACGACAATCGCGGCAATACGATACCGGTAAGCAACCAGAACATGCATAGGGACTAATCGTACGAACACAAGCATATAAGCTCAGAGGGATAAACGTGCATTTAAGATTAAGCAGAGGACATCAGTTCCACGCAAACATAAACAGTACGACACCTAAACACGAAGCATACATCATGTTTTGTTACAGGATAGTACGATGACAAGAATAGCTCGGAGTCAAGCCTAGCGACTGCGTGAAGCCATTGGGACATGAAGGGCCCTGGCAGCCAGAGGGGCAGCTTTCTCTTTGGCAGCTGGAACATCAGCACCCACCGGCGGCTTATTAAATCCATCGGCAAGGTCGAGATCTGGATGACGGCAGGCGATGTTGCTCAGGACCATGAGGAGGGCATCGTGAGCAAGCTTCCGGGACTTGGTCGCCAAGCGCTTGGCCCTCCCCTCTTCATGCACCCTCAGCTTTTCGATCAGCTCATTGAAAAAAGCTCCCAACTTGGCACTAGGGACCTCCTGCCTATTGATCGAGAAAGCTGGGCTGTCCATGCCCATCGCTACGGTCTGGGCAGCAAGGCGCATAGCGATGTCAATCATGCTCCTGATCTAGAGGTTCACCTACTCGGATTGGTTCGTCAGCTTGTCCTCTGCATCCTTTCGGAGGTGCTGGGCGGTGTCTAGATCTTTGGACAGCTATTGCTGGCGGGCTCCGTTGGACTCTACCGCACTTTCCAAGGTGCTGATCCTGGCCTTCAGATCTGTGATGGTGTCGTTGGCGGTTTCAAGGCCTTGGGTCCTGGAGGAAAGCTGCGACTGCACATCGCTTAGAAGGACCTCCGCCTTTCGCGCTTCCTCCTTGAGAGCCTCCACCTCCTTGGTGCTCCCGGCAAGCTCCTCAGTCAGCTTAGTCACCTGTCGATCAAGGTCAGTCCTGGCAGCGGATGCGGCAGCAAGATCATCAGTGAGTTTCTTTAGTTGAACAGCAGAATCAGTTGAGAGGGCATCCAGGGCAGCTTTGTGCTTGTCCTCCAACTCCTTGGTGCGTTGCTACACGAGGGCTTCCAAATCATCATCTTTGGCGCGAAGGATGGCTCCAAGCTTCTGCTCCCGGAGAGAAATCTCTTGTTCTCTGGCGTTCAGACGTGCCTTGCGATCCGCTAGGCGCGCTTCATGGGCCATGACCTCTTCCTTCGTCATCAGGATCGCCTCCTGCTGCCTCATAAGTACCTGGAACTGCTTGCCATTCCATTCACGCAGCTCCTGGCACTTGTCCTTCAGCTTCTGGTCCACTTTGTTGGCGGACTCGTGCTACTCTTTGAGCGCCTGCCACTTCTGGTCATGCGGGGCCTGCATTTCCTTGATGCCCGCTGCCACGGACTCCAGGAAGGACAAATCCATTGCAACGGCAACAGAATCGCCCGATTCTTCAACCCCTTGGTGCAGCGACGCCAGGATACGTTGGAGCTCTTCATCAAGCTCCATGTTCGTCGATGCTGACGGGCTGGGGGCTCCAATCCCAGGCTGCGCCAACACCAGCGCCAATTGGCTTGAGGGGGACGGCGAGGTCCCCACCATGGGCCCAAAGGAGGGAAGGGGATCCATGGTTTGGAGGGGAATCTTCCCCTCGACCACCGCTCCCACCTCTGGGGCACTTTTAGAAGTATGTTCTGCCACCGCCAAGGAATCCTAAACACTCCCGGCAACGGGGCCCTGTCCCTCCGCGGTGGCGATCTCGGCGGCCTCATCCGCGGCAACTTTCCCTATGCTGGCCACCTCTTCCAGCAGTTCTGGCTCTTCGGCCTGGAGGACTGCGGATGAGAGGACAAGCGAATGACAAAAAAAAAGAAGCATAAGTTTTAGATTACCGGAATAAAGGGAGAGGGGATACATAAGAAAAAGAAGGAGAAGAGTGGAAGTTAAGTACCCGGAGAAGCCTGCCGGGCAGGGGCCTCAGTTTCCCTGGCAGCATCAGTTGCCGGGCCATGAACTCCACCCCTTGCCGCGGCGGCCACGGCGACGCTTTGTGCGGACTCGTCCACGAAGAGCCTCCCCAGGGGTTCTTTTGCTGGGTCAGCGGGAGGAACATACCCTTCCAGGGAGGACTCATCTTGTGTCATCTCGCCGCCTCCTTCGGCTGGAGGGGTGGGAATCTCGTCTCTATCGCCTCTAGCAGAAGGAATCAGCCCTCCACTTTCAGGCCGGGGGCTGGGCTGGGGGCTCGGTGCGGGATCCTCCATATTGCTCCCCACCAAGCCCAAGCTCTCCACATTCTTCGGCAACCCAGCGCGCCGGAGCCTCTTCGACCGATGGATGAGGGTCTCTGTTTCCTCCTCCTCCTCCCTGCCAACAATAGCAAAACAAAAGGTCAGCCAGCAAAGATAATCAAGTATACTAAAGATATTACGGAAGGGAAAATCTTCCTTACTCCTCATCAATGAGCATGGAGCTCAATTAATTCCATGGGTGGCGGGGATGCTCTGCCTCTCTTCTGGGATGGAGGGGTGGAGCTTTCTGGCAGCTCCAAACCCTGCTGGAGCACTATGGGCTCCAATGAAGACGAGCTCTGCGAAGAGCTCGAGCTAGAATGAGAGCTGGGATCGCCCTCCACATCCACCGATTGCTTGACGGGAGAAGCTTTGATCCCGGCAAGGCGAGGAGACTGGCGGCACACCACTTCTATCTTGGTATTTCTGGTGGTGGTCTTCTTCACCTTCTTGGCGGCAGGCACTGGATTTGGGGCCACCGTTCCCTGGTTAGCAGCACGCCTGCGGGGACGCTGATCCAAAATCGGCTCGGGGGCTTGAGGACCAGCCGCGAGCCACTCCACTTCGGGCTCCACTGCCTCAGCAGCCTCCTCCTCCTTTTGGAGCTCTGCTGCCACAATAGCTAGAGCCTCAAGCCTGGAAGTCTCGTCCCTGGCAAGATTTCCCCCGGCAACCTCTTCCGTGGCCTGCGCCTTGCTACCACCATGGGAGGAACTCTCATCCTCAGCTTCTCCCTTCCCGACCTTTGCAGCCCTTGCCATTGCAGCAATTCGGGCAGCTTTGTCCTCCTCAATCCTCCTCTTGATAAACGCTGCCTCCATGGTGGAGGTGCGTTTGTACAAGTTGGTCTCCACCCTGACAGCCCTCTTCGCCAGGGCGTTGGACCATTCAAGTTATTCATCAAGAGTGGGCAACCACCAATCACCTGCTACCCCATGAGCGTTGCAATCCGGCATCCACTTCAAGACCTGATCCCGGGCCGAATTGACATTCAGAGGGATGATAATTGCCGGGAGCTTGAACAACTCGAAGCGGCCAAACAGCTGGTCGCACAACCAGGCGTGGCCATAAACAGACAAGTTATTGGCCAAACCTGGGAGCAATCTCATCCTATCCCTAGCATCACCATACAACCAGGCGGGTCTGTCCCTCTTCTGCAGTGGCGAGATGCGACGAAGGAGAAAATCTGCCCCCACGTGCTCAATGGTTAGCCCGGCAGCCTTCAGGCGGGTGATCCTGTTTATTGCCAGGCGAAGCCTATCGTTGGTGAGGCCGAATGCGCTCCATTCATTACTGCGCTCGACACACACTGTCCGTGCTTCGCAGAACTCTAGGGCTTCCCCATCCTGAATCCAGCACCAGTCTCCTCTCCACTCGTCCCACCTCTCGCGCTGCAGACCAGGGATATAATCCCAGGACTTCCTTGCCACCCGTGGCATCCAGCTGATGTTCCCAGAGCGGTGAAGTTTGTTCTCCACTAGCAGGACAAAGTAATGCCTGAACTGATCAACATTGGGGGCGACTCCAACAAAGTTCTCACACAAATGGGCGAAGATGGGCATGGTCGCCATTGCATTTGGCGTGAAGTCCAGGAGGTGGAATCCATAAATCATCATCATCGCCTCAAAGAAATCAGAGAAAGGGGGGCAGAGGCCACAGATGAAATATGCGCAGAAGAATCAGTATGAATTTGGCGGATCCTCTTCCCCCTCCGCCAAAACATTGGGCACGCCGTGCCCTTTCGGGACTTCCCTCCCCCACAGGTAGCCATACCTTGCCTGCAGAACCGGGCCGTCCAGATTCGACGGAAAGAAGACAATGTCTCCCCTCGGCTTCTTGTCCAGCTCCGCCACCCTTTTGCTTCCCTCGGCGACCACCTCCTTCGCCGCGGCCGTCTGCTTCCCTTTTGCTGCAGTTTTATTCCCCATTCCCGTGGATGCCGGTGCGAACGGGGGAAGGAATCAGGTGGGGGAACGGCGATGGGTGGGGAAGAGAAAGGAGGGGCGGTTGTTTGGCTTGCGAAGGAAGATGATGGGAGGGCAGGACAGGCGACAAGTGAACCGTGCCGTTCCGCATTTTACTATCTTAAGGGGAAAAGGCATGGAGCAGGGGCGCGACGCTTCATAATTTACCATTTTACATTAACTGCAACAGTCCCATGACCCCATGACTCGCAGTAATTGCGAGAAGTGGACGTTGGATTGATTGGTCATCATGACGAACCGTGATGCGAGTAGCCCTTTTTTGCCACGTGTCCGTACACTGTTTGGGGCCTAACCCAACGTGCCCAGTGACACGTATGGCTTAGGCCCGGGGGTGTAAGTCGGGGAACACAGACAGGGGTATATGTTTTCCCTTGACTGTGCACAGACAGCAAGCCAACAGGCCCAGAGACAAGATTACAAGACCAAGATCAGACCAAGCAAGGAGGATCAATTCCCTTGAAGGATCCAAGTGCAGGTCGAGAAGGCCAAGGTGAGCCAGAGGAGCAAGGCATCACTAAGGAAAGGACCTACCTTGCCGGGCAGGCGAGCCCAGCAAGGTTGGGTTTTGCCCCGGAAGTAAGCTCCCAGATCGTCCCGGCAGGCCTGCCGGGGCTGGCGGAGGCAAGCCACTCCACCGCTCTACCTCACAAGCGACGCAAGTTATTAATCAGAGCGGTGTCGAGCTCCAAGGTGACTAAGTGGCTGCTTTTTGCCATATGGCAGCCACTTCCTATAGCAAACACCTCCATATGACACCCGTCCTGAGACGTGTCAAACAAGCAGGCGCGAAGCTGGCAAAACAGCCCGGCAGGGCCTGCCAGGTGAGCTGTGATGTGACACTGAGCGGTGCATTTAATGCGCTCTGTCAGCGTGCAGAGTTAGGTATGATAGCACTATTAGCTATCTAATCAGTACGCAAAGACTGATTTGCCACTGTGGTGACCCCTTAACCTATAAAAGGAGACCCATGGCGACTGGAGAAGGCTGGTTGGTGGGTCGGCCCCTGGCATATTCATACGCGCGTAGCCACTCTCGCCCTCAGAGCAACCTTGCCGGGCGAGTGTGCTACATCCACCACCATTATCCACCATCAATCCATCAAAGCAGGAGTAGGGTTTTATGCCTCACGGCGGCCCGAACCTGGGTAAAAACTGCCCGTGTGATCTCTGCCGTGCTGCGCGACGCTTCTCCGCTCTTTGTGCAACGTGCCCATCCCCTCGCCGAATCAAAAGGGGCTCATGGCCCCATAGGTGGCCGTGGTTTCCCACGACATAACTCATAGCGATAAAGTAAAGCAATTACATGGCGTTTGCATTTCATACAATAAAGAGACAACCATAAGGCTCCTGCCGGTTGCCTGATATCTTACAAAACATGATCATCTCATACAATAATGTATATCACATCATGTCTTGACCATATCACATCACAACATACCCTGCAAAAACAAGTTAGACGTCTTCTACTTTGTTGTTGCAAGTTTTACATGGCTGCTACGGGTTTCTAGCAAGAACCGTTCTTACCTACGGTAAAAACCACAACGGTGATTCGTCAAGTTTGCTGTTTTAACCTTCTTCAAGGACCGGCCGTAGTCAAATTCGATTCAACTAAAGTAGGAGAAACAGACACACGCCAACCACCTTTATGCAAAACTAGTTGCATGTCAGTCGGTGGAACCGGTCTCATGTGCGTGGACATGTAAGGTTGGTCCGGGCCGCTTCATCCCACAATACCGCCGAATCAAAATAAGATGTTGGTGGTAAGCAATATGACTATCACCGCCCACAACTCTTTGTGTTCTACTCGTGCATATCATCTACGCATAGACCTGGCTCATGATGCCACTGTTGGGAAACGTTGCATGGAAAACAAATTTTTTTCTATGCACACGCAATGATCTATCCATGGAGATGCATAGCAACGAGGGGGAGAGTGTGTCTACGTACCCTCGTAGACCATAAGTGGAAGCGTTTCACAACGCGGTTGATGTAGTTCAACTTCTTCTCGCTTCAACCGATCAAGTACCAAACGCACGTCACCTCCGCGTTCTGCACACGTTCAGCTTGGTGACGTCCCTCGCCTTCTTGATCCAGGATCAAGAAGACGTCGAGGTAGTAGATGAGTTCTGTCAGCACGACGGCATGGTGACGGTGGTGGTGAAGTGATCTCCACAGGGCTTCGCCTAAGCACTACAAAAATATGACCGGGGGCGTAAACGGTGGAGGGGGGCGCCGCACACGGCTATGCAATTGTCTTTGGTGTGATAGGCGCCCCCTCCCACATATATATAGGTGGGAGGGGGAGGAGGGGCAGCCTGGCACACCACATAGGTGGCCGGCCGGCCCTAGGGCTCCTGCCCTGGCCGCGCCCCCTGCCATGTATTCCCAAGGGGGAAGGAAAGAGAGGGGGGGGGGGGGGGGAGAGGGAAGGAAGTGGGAATCCTAATCCACACTTTCCTTTCCCTCCCCCCTTTCCTTCTCCTCCTTAGGCTGGCCTACTATGGGGGGCGCACCAGCCCCTTGTGGCTGGTGCGTTTCCTCTCTTGGCCCATAAGGCCCATAACTTTTGCCGGGGGTGCCCGGAACCCCTTCCGGTGACCCGATAAGTACCCGGTACACCCCGAAACACTTCCGGTGTCTGAATACCATCGTCCTATATATATCAATCTTTACCTCTCGACCATTTCGAGACTCATCGTCATGTCCGTGATCTCATCCGGGACTCCGAACAACATTCGGTCACCAAATCACATAACTCATATAATACTATATCGTCATCGAACGTTAAGCGTGCGGACCCTACGGGTTCGAGAAGTATGTAGACATGACCGAGACACTTCTCCGGTCAATAACCAATAGCGGAACCTGGATGCCCATATTGGCTCCTACATATTCTACGAAGATCTTTATCGGTCGAACCGTTATGACCACATACGTAATTCCCTTTGTCCATCGGTATGTTACTTGTCCGAGATTCGATCGTCGGTATCTTCATACCTAGTTCAATCTTGTTACTGGCAAGTCTCTTTACTCGTTTCATAACACATCACCTCGTGACTAACTCCTTAGTCTTTTGCTTGCAAGCTTATGATGTGTATTACCGAGAGGGCCCAGAGATACCTCTCTGATACTCGGAGTGACAAATCCTAATCTTGATCTATGCCAACTCAATAAACACCTTTGGAGGTACCTGTAGAGCATCTTTATAATCACCTAGTTACGTTGTGACGTTTGATAGCACACAAGGCATTCCTCAGGTATCCGGGAGTTGCATAATCTCATAGTCAAAGGAATATGTATTTGACATGAAGAAAGCAATAGCAATAAAACTGAACGATCATTATGCTAAGCTAACAGATGGGTCTTGTCCATCACATCATTCTCCTAATGATGTGATCCCGTTATCAAATGACAACTCATGTCCATGGTTAGGAAACCTTAACCATCTTTGATCAACAAGCTAGTCAAGTAGAGGCTCACTAGGGACACAGTGTTTGTTTATGTATTCACACATGTATTTAGGTTTCCGATCAATACAATTCTAGCATGAATAATAAACCTTTATCATGAATAAGGAAATATAAAATAACAACTTTATTATTGCCTCTAGGGCATATTTCCTTCAATATTTTCATGCGTTAATTTGTTATTGCCGACATGCCCTTGCTGTGCTTTAGTTTGTGTTCTAACTTTTATCCTTTACTCTTTTTTTGACTCTTCATTCTTTTTTATTTGCAGGCTGCTGTAGATGACTGGAAGGTCGAGTACATGCACACCCTGGTCTTCTGACCAAAGAATGAAATTGTGCGTGGAGAGCTTCCAGCTGAGATCCAGTCCTTGGGCCCATAAATTCTGCGCGTAGTAACATTGGTTTAGTGTAGATTTGATTTCGTAAAGATTTGGTATGATAATGATTGGAACGATTTAGTTCGACTACATCAACCGCGTTGTGAAACGCTTCCGCTTACGGTCTACAAGGGTATGTAGACACACTCTACCCCTCGTTGCTATGCATCTCCATGGATAGATCATTGCGTGTGTGTAGAATTTTTTTTGTTTTCCATGCAATGTTTCCCAACAAAGATGAGAGACAAAAATAAGTAGGAAACATACATCCACATCACAAAAATCTTCGATAAGCTCATCGCTATCATATGTAGAGCAGAACTTCACGCAGAAGAAACCACACTCATTAGCACCTTGCTTGGGAAATTCAACAAAAGTCGACCTCTTTGCAATAGCCACCCAGTTTGGCTGCTTGCTCGCTTTATACCCAGCCTTGCCGTGCAACTGCTCCAGCAACCCAACGAATCTTTTGAACTGCCAGACATGACACGAACACTAAAATCAAAATCATATTGAGCAGAATGCTAAGTTCAGGTACATATAGTGAGTCTTGCATAAAAACCCAACTAAAAAGTTATCAGAAGTTCAACTATCAAATGATACTCAGTTCAAAGCACATAAATTTGATGCAGTATTATCAAAAGTTCAACTATGATGTTTGAGGTTCAATTATGATAACTCACGATATTTGTGCAGTCTTCGTGGAAACGGGTTCATGAAATGCCCTTCTTATTGTAAGGAAGCGAGTCAAGGATGTCAATGCTCCCACGATATCTATTCACCACGTAAACACTGTAGTGCGCTACTTTATCAATGGGCTTGAAAAATGGCATAAAAACCTGCAAACATTACAAAAGACGATGAGGAACAACTATAAACCATAAGTAGTGAACAATACAAATGGATAATAACGTATTGGAAAGCTGAGGAAAGGATATACATAATTTAAAAGCAATAGTTATAAAACTAACCAGCTTTTCATTAAGATGGTCTTCTGCCTTACGAACAATCATGTGTAACAGACCCGCCGATTTTTTGCATCAAATTTTGGAATTGGTGAAGAGAACACATCATAATCCAGGCAGTACTGCATTACAAAACACACCATCAACAAAAATTAAGGACATAAAAACACGGCAAATAAAAATACCTCATAATACCCCTTAACCAAAAACTAGCGCATAAATAGGGAGATAGGGTTACAAAAACAAAAACCTGTATAAAGTAAGGACTCAGAACAACCCTGTCAGCACAAGAGAAGATATCAGCAGTCTCCGGCGTATCCTTCCACTGGTTTATGAGAAAGTCCATTACGTCTCCTTCCATCTGCTGCCCTTCACCAAAAAGAGTATGATGGACACGTCCAGTGAGGTCAATCACATTGCCAGGGAGATTAAACATGCAGTAGGTTGTCCTACAGAAAGAAAGGATGGGAAAATATTAGAAGCGCAACTACATAAGAAAGAAAAAGAGAAAAAATTAAGAGAAGTTCATTCATTATCACAATAGAAGTTCACACTTGAGCATGTCAGGGACCAAAACAGAAGAAGAAAACTCACTCAAAATATTTCTTCAGACCATCTTCACTAAGCACAAAGTTTTTCAACTTCCGAGCCTCAGGTAGATGAGGGTATATGTATTTCTTTAGGGGACGGACAACAGAACGCCACTTCAGAGGCAATCTTGCTTCTCTCTTTGAGGATGTTATATATGTTTCCAGACTCAAGTGCCGGATTCCTCCTAGCGATGAAAGCATTCTTGCCACCTCTCCCGACAACTTTAGCAGCAGCAGATTTACCCTTAATCATGTCAGCAATCTTCTCGAAATCATCGTCCGATGAAATCTCTTCAGCTTGGACATCCACCTTCCCAATGGACGGGGTCTTCGCAGCGGCACTCCTTGGAGCTTTAGAAACTCCAATACCGACAGGCTGCTTGCCAACCCTGGAAGGAAAAAGGGCTCGAGCGCTCTCATCATGTCTTGGACTTGTACTCATCAGTTCCTCCCTAGGCTGGTAATCCTGTGTCCCGATGAATGCATAACGATAGTCGGTCAAAACCAACGGCTCGACTGCCAGAAAAAACCACAAAAACAAATTGAAGTTCAGGTAAAACACAAGTTTCAGTCCAAAAAATACAAATGACATGATCACTATTCTAGTTCAGCTACCAAACAAATAAAAAACTTAAGCTCAAAAGAAAGTGTTGCATTTATAAACTAATGAAGTTCATGTGCAACACAAAAAGGTACAGTTCAACAGAAACTAATGACATAAAAACATTTAAGCTTAGCTACCAAAACATAACAACGTATCATCACTGAAGTTCAAGTACACCAAAAGCTGCAGTTCAAGAAAGCATATACATGAAATCCTTTTAAAACAAAATATACAAGTAAATAAAGAACATTGTATCAGGATACAAATAACAAAAAAGAAGATATGAAGTAGCCAGAACTGCAAGTTTCAAGACTCACATGTGTAGTAGCCAAACAGGTCCATGAAATCTGTTTCAAACAGGTTAGAAGACGCAATTGAATACAACCATGTCTTCCTGATATCCAAGATATTCTCATGGGAATAGTTCGTAAGAACCCCATCATGAAACGAATTAACATTCGGAAGCATGAAGAACCCGTAGTCGATACTGCCATCAAACAAAGAAACATTGTAAAAAAGGAAAGAAAGCCAAAACATAACAAAACAGTGCACATACATATAAACACAAATAATACACATAAACTAATCTCATACTTGTTATCCTGCTGGGGGACATCAATCCAATCCAAAGGGTAGTTGTCAATAGAGAGTGGACTGAAGGGTGTCTCCCTATCATTGCTGGCATCACTCCAAAGTTTCTTGATGTTATCAGTCATCCACCGAAAGAGACGCACTGCACATTCGTCACTTGGTCCATAGTAGGAGTCGAGAAGCTGAAACCTTTCATTCTTCAAGTCAAGAAATACAGAAACCCAATGCCCAACACCACCCATGCTGGTAGGGATTTCAGGTGGGTCAAAAGTAGGGAAAATAATCTGAAGCAAGATAAACACAAAAATCATTAAAACTGATATTAATATCAACAACACAAATAAAACAAAAAACAAAACAGAGAGCATCAACATTGAATTGCTTACAGAATCGTGGGCATCCATGCTATCAGGACCAGTTGCATTGAAAAACTTCCTCACACGGGAATCAAATTGCCCTCTGTAAATATTTTTCTAATAAACAGATAACAGCAAAAATAAAAGATAAGTGCCAGCAAGAACAAGTACATATAAAAATATAAATGAGACTGACAAGTTTAAACTAATTTGGAAAATAAAAAGAGAAAAGAGAAGACTAAAGGGTTGACTTACACAAACCCAATACGGCAGGATAAGCTTGTTTGACCCCTGATATTTGCAACGTAGACAATAAAGGGCAACCTCAGCAACAGAAGATCCAAGCATTCCACGAGGACCAAAAGATGATGCGGCTTCTTCAATAGTAGCTTCACACTCATTGTTTCGGAACATAACCTTTGATCTAAAACAGGAAACAAATGGCTTTATATTCCATGTGTGCTTTAATAACAACTAGAGAGTACAAACAAAAAGAAAGTCAAGAAGTTCAGCATTAGAAAGTCAAGAAGTTCAGCATTAGAAAGACAAGAAGTTTAACATTAGAGAAGCCAAGAAGTTCAGCTACATAACCACAGGCAGTACATAAGTTAGATGCACATAAATTCGGACCAACTGGACTCACCTCTTAGAACGATCATTCTTGAGCCTAGTCACACTGAAATAAAAGTCATCAACCTTCTTTCTGACGACAACAAGTTCACTATCTGCTCAGCAAAAGAATAGAAAATAAGAGCAACATACAAAACGTACATATATACAAGCAATTTCAGGCATGGGAAAAGCAATACATCACATAGACACAAGTGTTCCCTGATAAATAAGGGATTGCCATGCACACAACTAACAAAAATCACATTCAAACACATATCACTACAGGTGCTGCAAACTACACATCCACATCTCAGTTGCTACACCAAAAAGAGAACCACAGGATTAAAAAAATCACAACCCATGCAGTACACACATTCCCCCCACATAAAAACAACTGCACTTCACTTTATTTATAGTCACATGACAAAGACCAAACCAGAAGTTCAACTTGTACCACACAGACAGTACATAGGGATATCAAACAGGCAAACCATAAACTAAAAGGGATGGGGACGGGGAACGAAGAGAGAAGCATGCTCCTCTCTCTATGGATTCTTGCCTAAACCAGTAGCAGCACCGGAAAGATCATCCTCCTCTCCCAAAATATCAGTTTTAGTTTCTGAATCATCGCCATCTCCAGCAACCATTGCAATATCATCTTCAAGTACACAAGTAGTAGCTAGAGAATCTGAAACAACAAAAACTATAGGTTGTCCTGCAGTAGGAGGAGCTGGAGAATCAGCAGCAACAACCACCGATGGCTCCGCAGCAGGAGGCTTCGCCGGCCCTGCATGAGCACTACCACTCTCAATAGCAATGCCAGTTATAGCTGACTTGCCCTGCTCAGCATCAGAATGAGGTTCAGTTTGATCCAGCCCATCGAAGCGGCCAATGCCTGATACATCCTTGTTTGCAAGCTCCTCTGAAGCAACACTAACATCGTCATTCTGCAGCAAGAACAAAACTCAAAAAAAAATGGGAAAGTGAACCTCATCAAAAGGGAAACAAAATGGACAAGAAAAATGATACCTTAGGATCACTGCCATAAAAACATCAACAATGGAATCAGTTGGAGGAGCAGATTCTTGCAGAGGGGCAGTTGCACTTTCAGGTAAAATATCATCATCAACCCTATCATCATCAACCCTAATAGCCTACAAATAAATCATAGAAAACATGAGAATAAAAAGACCTGATAGGCTACGTAGAACAAAATGTAATTAGGAGAAGTTCACATAACTAAATAAAGAAGGGCAGATACGACCACTGACACATGAAGGAAGTCCAAAGATATTAAGCATAGAAGGTCAAAATAACAAACACTAATTACATATTAGAGTATCCATAGAAGTTCAGTTGTGTAAAACAAAATAAGTTCAGATACTGTATCGATAGAAGTTCGGATTCTGTAAACAAAGAAGTTTAGCTATGAAACAACACTACTGACAAAAGAAGTTCATAATACATGAAAACAAGAAGGGTCACATATGACAAAACAATTAATAACTGAAAGCTAAGACTGAACATTAATTCAAATAACTATCAAAGTCAACAAAACTTACCTCTTTAGTACGCTCCTCATTCCCTCCTTCACGACCCAAACGAACATAATCTTGCCTCTCACTCTCACTCAAGTAAAGACTAGCCTCATCTTCAAAAGGCTTGCAATGAGCATCCTACATTTTCTTAAACAATCCAAAGCTGGTATGGAGGTGGACCGTGCTCTGACGAATCTCAGCAAGAATTTCAGCTTCAATTGATAAAGCCTCCTTCGAAGACTCCACACCAAAACAATGACCAGGTGGAAGAATCCCATCAACACGACTAAGACGCTGAACCGTCATCGGAACATGGGCAATCTCCCCACAAACTGTGCTCAAAAGACCATCGATCCTACCAAGGGAAACACTGGCAGCATCAAAGAAACTCTTAGCAGACTCTGAAGAAATGCCAGCTTCAACATTCACATGGGCAGAAGAACCTCCAGGATCTACAGGGGGAGCACCAGTGTTGGCATCCTGGGAGCATTCAATTCTGAGGGGAGCTTCATTGCCATGACCGATGGCACGCGGCATAGTAAGGACAGGTCGTTTGGTATGCCTAAAGAACACAACCTCAGCCTGTGTCTTCCACTACACACACAAAAAAAAGTCAAAACAGGTCAGATAATAATGAAGGAACAAGAAACAAAAGTGAAGATAATACTAGAAGTTCAAGTTATACTACATAGGAAATAATGATGCATAAAATAGGACTCACAGGAAGATTCCCAAAATCCCAGTTGGCTGGGTCATCATCACCCTTCTTAACCAAGTCAGCAGCAACAAGCTCAGATAGCTTGGCCTCATCCATGAAATTGATGCGAGGAGTTCTCAAGTCAGCATTAGGCTTCTTGCCAATGATAAGGCAGTCCAGATACATAAGAAGCTGCGCAATGCCACAGCCTATAATAGCCTGTCCCCTGCTAGTCCCTTGTTGATATCTAAGATCATCAACAAGCAACTGGCAATAGTCCATATTTGCCATATCTTCAGAGACAAGATTCTCAGCCATTGCTGCCCCCCTAGAAACCCGTATAGACGTACCAGGAATAACAACCTTCATGAAAAGAATCAGGTAAAACACCTGAAGAGCCAAATAATCTTTCTTGTCATCCTTCACAAGATCCTCTAGCAACTTCCGCAGATCCTTTATCTTGATATCTTCACTCTTATAGCCAAATTTTCCTTTAAGCCTCATGACAGCATCATCGAATCCATCATTTGAGGGCCTAGGAGGGGTACGATCACCTTGAGGGAAATGAAAAAGAAGGTGAACAACATCACTTGTAATGCGCAATTTCTTATTTGGCTCGCCCATGTCTAGAATCATAGTTGAAGGGTCAATCCTGGTGTAAAGTTGGCCCATCAAAGGACGAGAAATGTTTGAATCAACCTTCAAATAAGACACAACCAAAACCATACTTGATAACCCTCTCCTTGTGCCTAGGCTGTAGCAATTTTGCACACGCCTTGAAAAGCCACAAGTATAGGGGATCATTTGTAGCCTTTTTCGATAAATAAGAGTGTCGAACCCAACGAGGAGCTAAAGGTAGAACAAATATTCCCTCAAGTTCTATCGACCACCGACACAACTCTACGCACACTTGACATTTTCTTTACCTAAAACAAGTATGAAACTATTTTGCAAGAATAAAACTATGATTACTTTGCGAGAATAAAACTATGAATAAATTACAAGGTAATAAAAGTCGATAGCTTTTGTCAACAAGAAAGTCATTTGTCCCTAGGAAATCGATAACTAGACCAGTAATCATTCTTGCAATTTTACATGAGGGAGAGGCATGAGCTAACGTACTTTCTCTACTTGGATCATATGCACGTATGATTGGAACTCTAGCAAGCATCCGCAAGTACTAAAGATCATTAAGGTCGTAAAACCCAACCATAGCATTAAGTATCAAGTCCTCTTTATCCCATACGCAATGACCCCCAAACTCGGGTCTGGGTATTCTGTCACTCACGCCATCCACCATAAGCGAACCATTAACATATTACAACACCCTACAGCAGGGATCCCTCCATTTGCGCGACACGGAGGGCACCGTAGGACAACACCAAAATAAAATATACAACTCAAACCAATCATGATCATCTATCAACCCATAGGACAAAACAGATCTACTCAAACATCATAGGATAACCACATATCATTGGGAAATAATATATAGTGTTGAGCACCATGTTTAAGTAGAGATTATAGCAGGGAGAAGGGGTGTTACACCGCTGCATAGAGGGGGAGAAAGTTGGTGTTGACGGTAGCAAGGTTGTTGATGTAGATCTCCGTCATGATCCTTGCCCTGGCGGCGTTCCGGCGCCATCGGGAGAGAGAGGGAGAGAGCCCCCATCCTTCTTCTTCTTCTTCTTCCTTGGCCTCCCCGCTAGATGGGAGGAGAGTTCCCCCTCTGGTCCATGGCCTCCATGGCGGCGGAGGGCCAGGAGCCCCTCCTAGATTGGATCTATCTCTCTGTTCTCTTCTGTTTCGCGTTCCTGTTTTCTGGCCGAAAACCGTTTCTTATATTCCCAGAGATCCGTAACTTTGATTGCGCTGAGATTTTAACACAATTTTTTTTTCCAGATATAAGCTTCCTTGCGCCCGAAGTAGAGCTCCAGCCGACGTACGAGGTGAGCACAACCCACCACCCCACGTCTGGGCCCTGGGGCGCGCCCTTGTGTATCTTCGGGGCTGTGGGCCCCCGTTTGCATTGATTCCAAGTCCCAAAAATCACATATATTCCAAAATAATTCTCCGTAAAATTTTATTGCATTTGGACTTCATTTGATATGGATATTCTGCGAAACAAAAAACATGCAAAAAACAGGTACTGGCACTGGGCACTGGATCAATAGGTTAGTCCAATAAATCATATAAAATGTTGCCAAAAGTATGTGAAAGTTGTATAATATTGGCATGAAACAATCAAAAATTACAGATACGACGGAGACGTATCAGCATCCCCAAGCTTAATTCCTGCTCGTCCTTGAGTAGGTAAATGATAAAAAAGATAATTTTTGATGTGGAATGCTACCTAGCATAATCTTGATCATATGTCTAATCATGGCATGAATATTAAGACACGAGTGATTCAAAGCTATAGTCTATAATTTGACATAAAGACATCAATACTCAGGCATCCCAACAAACAATCATGTCTTTCAAAATATCAACGCTAAAGAAAGCTATCCCGACAAAATCATATAGCCTTGTCATGCTCTGTCTTCTTAACACAAAGTATTTATCATGCACAACCCCGATGACAAGCCGAGCAATTGGTTCATACTTTTTAACGCGCTTCAGCTTTTTCATCCCTCACGCAATACATGAGCGCAAGCCATGGATATAGCACTATTGGTGGAATAGAGTACGATGAAAGGGGTAAATATAGAGAAGACAAAAAAGTAAGAAAGTCTCACATCGACGCGACTAACCAACGGGCTATGGAGATGCCCATCAATTGATATCAATGCGAGGAGTAGGGATTGCGATGCAAGGAATGCACTAAGAGCTATAAGTGTATGAAAGCTCAACATGAAAACTAAGTGGGTGTGCATCTAACTCTATAATGAAAAATTCCCACTAGTATATGAAAGTGACAACATAGGAGACTCTCTATATGAAAAACATGGTGCTACTTTGAAGCACAAGTGTGGAACTAGCATGCCCCTTCTCTCTTTGTTTTTTTTCTTTTTCCTTTTTTTCCCTTTTTTCTTTTTTTTCTTTTTTTTCTTTTTCTAGTTTTTTCTGTCTTTGTCCGGAGTCTCATCCCGACTTGTGGGGGAATCATAGTCTCCATCATACTTTCCTCACAGGAGAAATGCTCTAAAAATGAATAATGATGATCATCACACTTCTATTTACTTATAACTCAAAAGAAATAAAAATTACAACTCGATACCTATAACAAAGTATGACTCTATATGAATGCCTCTGGCAGTGTACCAGGATGTGCAATGATCTAGCATAACAACGATATCAAAAAACGGACAAGCCTTGGAAATATCATGCTAGCTATCTTACGATCATGCAAAGCAATATGACAATGAATGCTCAAGTCATCAAAACGGAAGCGGTGGAATTTGCATGGCAATATATCTCGGAATGGCTATGGAAGGGCCATGATAGGTGGGTGTGGTGGCTGTTTTGAGGAAGATATAATAAGGCTTATGTGTGATAGAGCGTATCATATCACGGGGTTTGGATGCACCGGTGAAGTTTGCACCGACTCTCGAGGTGAGAAAGGGCAATGCATGGTACCGTAGAGGCTAGCAAATTGTGGAAAGGTAAGAGTGCGTATAATCCATGGACTCACATTAGTCATAAAGAATTCATATACTTATTGCAAAAGTTTATTAGCCCTTGAAGCAAAGTACTACTACGCATGCCCCTAGGGGGATAGATTGGTAGGAAAAGACCATCGCTCGTCCCCGACCACCACTCATAAGGAAGACAATCAATAATAAATCATGCTCCAACTTCATAGCATAACGAGAGACTATATGTGCATGCTTCGGGAATCACAAACCTTAACACCAATATTCTTACTAACCACAACCGTTTACTAGTACCTCCCACATATTCCATCTCTATATCGCAAAACTATTGCAAGGAATCAAACATATAATATTCAGTGATCCACAAGTTTAATGTCGGATTTTATGACTAACCATGCAATTGACCAATTCCTGTTGACTCTCTAAATAGATATAAGTGAAGCATGAGAGTTTAATTATTTCTATAAAAGATCATGCTCTAATAAATATAAGTGAAGCAAAAGAGCATTCTACAAATAACAGTTTTCTATGTGCAGAGAAACGGGCAATCCAAACTTCAAATGATATAGTTGAAGCACATGAAGCATTCTATAAAGCCATACTCAAAAGATATAAGTGAAGTGCAATGAGCATTCTATAAATCAACCATGGACTATCTCATACCAGCATGGTGCATAAAAGAAAAATGAAAACTAAACACAAAATACGCTCCAAGATTTACGCATATCACATGAACGAAACGAAAACGAAAACATACCAATACTTGTTGAAAAAAGATTGGATGCCTTTCGGGGCATCCCCAAGCTTAGACGCTTGAGTCTCCTTGAATATTTACTTGGGGTGCCTTGGGCATCCCCAAGCTTGAGCTCTTGCCTCTCCTCCTTCTCCTCATATCGAGACCTCCTCGATCTTTGATCACTTCATCCACACGAAACTCAACAGAAACCTCGTGAGATCCGTTAGTATAATAATGCAAATCACTACTTTAAGTACTGTTGCAAACCAATTCATATATTTTTTGCATTGTAGCTACTGTATTATAACTTTTCCATGGCTTATACCACCGATAAAAATCAATAGTTTCATCAAAACAAGCAAAACAATGCATCAAAAACAGAACCTGTCTTAAACAGGACAGTCTGTAGCAATCTGAACATCTACCATACTTCTGGTACTCCAAAAATTCTAAAAAATTAGGACAAAATAAAAAAATTGTATAGCAATACTGTGTAAAAAAATTCAGAAACTTTTGGCGTTAAAAATGTAAATTCACACACTACAGCCAAAGTTTCTGTTTTTACACCGCACATACCAACAAGCAATCTAATCATCCTAAAGGAAAATCTTGGCACATTATTTTTATAATACAATGGATTTTTACAAGGGGATAATTATTTTTGTGAGAAACTTCCATGTAAAATTTACATTGTTTCCATGAGCATGAACACAAGTGTTCAAGGTCGACCCTCACTTCTCCAATGCATCACCTTTCAATCGTTTCTCTTTTTGAAAAAGGTTTTTAGGTTGCCCTCTATTTTGTTTTTGTTTTTTTAACTTTATAAAAGCACTCAACAGAAATAAATGACTCTCTAAAACTTCTGGGTTGTCTCCCTGGTAGCGCTTTCTTTAAAGCCATTAAGCTAGGCATAAAGTGCTCAAGTAATGGATCCACCCGGATCCCAAGGTATATCAAAGACAATTTTAATTAACAATGATTTGGCATTTAGTAGTGAGCACAAAGCAACATTTATCATGCAATGACGAAGTCTAACTCTCTTCCTATGCATCGGCATGTCATACAAGAACAATTCATGCACATCAAGTAAAGGCCAATACATAGCATAAGCAATTTCTTGCAATTTTATCGTGTTAGAAACATAGAGAGGTGGAGATATGGTTCCTCTCTCATAATAATTGCAAGTAGGAGCAGCAAGCACATGCATATTATATTCATCAAAATTATCATGTGTAACGGTAAAAGGCAACCCATCAATGTAATCCTTAATAAGTGCAAACTTCTCCGATATAGTGTAGTTTGGAGAATTCAAAAAGATAATAGGACTATCATGTGTGGGTGCAATAGCAACAATTTCATTCTTAACATAAGGAACTATAGCAAGTTCATCTCCATAAGCATAATTCATATTGGCATCTTGGCCACAAGCATAGCAAGCATCAAGTTCATAAAAAAGGGATATTTCAAAAGAATCAACAGGATCATAGCAATTATCATAGCATTCATCTTTTGGTAAGAACGAAGGGACATTAAACAATGTATGAGTTGAAGACTTACTCTCATTAATCCATTCTTCCACCATTTGTTCTTCGCTCTCCTCATCATCCTTTTCATCCAATGAGCTCACAGTTTCAACAATTTCTTCTTCCATAGACTCCTGCAAAATATTAGTCTCTTCTTGGACAACGGAGACAATCTCAATAAACACATCAATATCATAATTGCATTTATAATTATCATAGCAATATTTAAGGATGGCAAAATTTTCAGGTCTATAAACGGAATCATCATAATCTTCATACTTTTCAAACAGAGATTCAATTTCATAAGCACCCTTAAAAGCAACAAATTCTTCTATTTGTTCCACATCATAATAATCATATCTACCATTAGCATAAGAAGACAAGGTTTCATTATCACTAAATGCACATGAAAAGGGAAGGTGTGGAGCCTTCATCCTAGAGCAACAAGTATAATCATATCTCAAGCATAAATCCCGAGCATACCAATGCAACATATTAATTTGATCCCATAATAATTTCCCTTTTTCTATCAAGCGATAATCCCTAAAGTATTCACGTTGATCCAACGTGTCTCCAATTATCAAGTTGAATGGGGTTTTCTCAGGATTATCAAAGTAGTGTTTAATATTTTTCACATAACGAACATCGAGGGTTTTAGGAGGTTCCCCATATCCATGACTAGCAAGTACAAGTAATTTTTTTGGTATTTCGTGTTCCATATCCATAACTAAAGATAGAGAACAACTTAGAACAGGAAATAAAAACTACTTAGTGATAAAGCAAACAAGCACACACGAGAATATTCCCCCCATGCTATTGCTCCCCGGCAACGGCGCCAGAAAAAGGTCTTGATAACCCACAAGTATAGGGGATCGTTTGTAGCCTTTTTCGATAAATAAGAGTGTCAAACCCAACGAGGAGCTAAAGGTAGAACAAATATTCCCTCAAGTTCTATCGACCACCGATACAACTCTATGCACACTTGACGTTTGCTTTACCTAAAACAAGTATAAAACTATTTTGCAAGAATAAAACTATGAGTACTTTGTGAGAATAAAACTACTAATAAATTGTGAGGTAATAAAATTCAATAGCTTTTGTCAACAAGAAAGTCATTTATACCTAGGCAATCGATAGCTAGACTGATAATCATTCTTGCAATTTTACATGAGGGAGATGCATGAGCTAACGTACTTTCTCTACTTGGATCATATGCACTTATGATTGGAACTCTAGCAAGCATCCGCAAGTACTAAAGATCATTAAGGTCATAAAACCCAACCATAGAATTAAGTATCAAGTCCTCTTTATCCCATACGCAATGACCCCCAAACTCGGGTCTGGGTATTCTGTCACTCACGCCATCCACCATAAGCGAACCATTAACATATTGCAACACCCTACAGCGGGGATCCCTCCATTTGCGCGACACGGAGGGCACTGTAGGACAACACCAAAATAAAATATACAACTCAAACCAATCATGATCATCTTTCAACCCATAGGACAAAACGGATCTACTCAAACTTCATAGGATAACCACATATCATCGGGAAATAATATATAGTGTTGAGCACCATGTTTAAGTAGAGATTACAACGGGGAGAAGGGGTGTTACACCACTGCATAGAGGGGGAGAAAGTTGGTGTTGACGGTAGCAAGGTAGTTGATGTAGATCGCCGTCATGATTCTTGCCCTGGCGGCATTTCGGCGCCATCGGGAGAGAGGGGGAGAGAGCCCCCCTCCTTCTTCTTCTTCCTTGGCCTCCCACCTAGATGGGAGGAGAGTTCCCCCTCTGGTCCATGGCCTCCATGGCGGCGGAGGGGTAGGAGCCCCTCCTAGATTGGATCTATCTCTCTGTTCTCTTCTGTTTCGCGTTCCTGTTTTCTGGCCGAAAACCGTTTCTTATATTCCCGGAGATCTGTAACTCCGATTGCGCTGAGATTTTAACACGATTTTTTCTGGATATAAGCTTGCTTGCACCTGATGTAGAACTCCAATCGACGTACGAGGTGAGCATAACCCACCACCCCATGCCTGGGCCCTGAGGCGCGCCCTGGTGTATCTTGGGGGCTGTGGGCCCCCGTTTGCATTGATTCCAAGTCCCATAAATCACATATATTCCAAAATAATTTTTCGTAAAATTTTATTGAATTTGGACTTCGTTTGATATGGATATTTTGCGAAACAAAAAACATGCAAAAAATAGGAACTGGCACTGGGCACTGGATCAATAGGTTAGTCCAATAAATCATATAAAATGTTGCCAAAAGTATATGAAAGTTGTATAATATTGGCATGAAACAATAAAAAATTATACATACGACAGAGACGTATCACGCCTTGACCTCTTTCAGTGAGCAGCGAACCGTCTTGTTAAAATGTTTCACATCATCTCCTCCTTCATCAGCTCCTGCCACTGCTTTGCCTCCTCTATTCTTCCTCACAGGTCTTCTTCCTCATAGGTCTCCTCACAAGCTCGTACTGCATAAAAATCGATAGAGGAAACCATGGCATAACAATGTGTTAATAAAAAATAAACCAGGAGTTCAGCATCATTGAACAGGGAAGAACCACATAAACAAATAGAGCATGGCAAAAAAGAAATTTATAACAATCTATACACCAGAAGTTCAATAGTGAAGAGCAAGGCAGCACAACCATGTATACCCAGAAGTTCAACTACTTTGTTCAACATTGAAAAAAAATATACCAAAAGTTCAACAATAAAGAACAAGGCAGTACTACATACACAAATACAGAGCATGCAGACATGGTTTTGTTCAAAAATACTAGCAAAAGGAACAAAAACAATAATTAATACACCAGATTTATACCTGATCAGCAACATCATCATCACCATCCTCGTCATCAGCGTCAAAATCCTCATCACTCTGTTCATCCCCATCAACACGAGCGCACTTCTTAAGACCCTTATTACCTTTTACAGCCCCTCCCTTGCGCTTATTGCCACACTTCTTTCCCTTCCCAGAAACAACACCACCAAGCGGAGACGATGTGGACTTTGCATACGCAAGAACACGTGGACTAAGGCATGGGATACCACCAGGAGCTTGGCCATCAACTTTAGGAAGTTCACCTACAGTTGGGCCTACAACATTTGAAACACGTGGGCTCCTCCGAGGAGTAACTTCACCAACGAGATGCTTCTTTGTTGAGATCGACATGAATTTCTTCGTCACAGGGGCAACCATGGTATTACTGTCACGCGCAACGTCTTCATCAGCACCATACACATGACCAACTGTAGGCTCAGCAAAATCAACAGCTTTTTGTAGACGGGCCGCCTTCTTCCTCTCATATTCTGCTAGCTTTTTCCTCTTCCATTCATCTTCTACAAGAAGCTGCAAGGGCACGTCCCCAGCTTGTGTGACAGGTTCAGTGCCATCAACAGATTGGGACTGCGTCTCTGACAACTGAAGAGAGCATAATGGATCCTGTACCGGATCGCAATCTTCAGCTGATGGAGCCACCTGCTCAGGCTCAACAATCTTCTCAGCGGCACCCAGGTCAGACAGAATATCATTGATGGTATTAACAGCTTCTTCTCCAGCTGCATTGATATGTCTCCGTCGTATCTACTTTTCCTAATGCTTTGACTCTTGTTTTGTACTCTAATTTGCATGATTTGAATGAAACTAACCCGGACTGACGTTGTTTTCATCAGAACTACCATGGTGTTGTTTTTGTGTAGAAATAGAAGTTCTCGGATTGGAACAAAACTTTCTGGAGATTTTTTATACAATAAAATAAAAATACTGGAGCCAAGAACCACCGGAGGGGGGGGGGGGTCCCTGGGGAGCACAACCCACCAGGGCGCGCCCCCCTCCTGGCTCACCCAGGTGGGTTGTGCCCACCTGGTGGCCCCGCTGACCCTACCTCCGATACTATAAAATCCTATTTTCAGAGAAAAAAAATCAGGGGAGGAAGAATTATCGCGTTTCACGAGACGGAGCCGCCGCCACCTCCTGTTCTTCATTGTGAGGCCAGATCTGGAGTCCGTTTGGGGCTCCGTTGAGGGGAATCTTCGATCTTCGTCATCACCAACCCTTCTCCGTCGCCAATTCCATGATGCTCCCCACCGGGAGTGAGTAATTCCTTCGTAGGCTCGCTGGTCGATGAGGGAGTTGGATGAGATTCATCATGTAATCGAGTTAGTTTTGTTAGGGCTTGATCCCTAGTATCCATTATGTTCTGAGATTGATGTTGCTATGACTTTGCCATGATTAATGCTTGTCATTGGGCCCGAGTGCCATGATTTCATATCTGAATCGTTTATGTTATCACCTTTATATCTATGTTCTAGATCCGATCTTGCAAGTTATAGTCACCTATTACGTGTTATGATCCGCAAACCCCGGAGTGACAGAAGTCGGGATACTTTCCGGTGATGACCGTAATTTGAGGAGTTCATGTATTCATTATGTGTTAATGCTTTGTTCTGGTTCTCTATTAAAAGGAGGCCTTAATATCCCTTAGTTTCCTTATGGACCCCGCTGCCACAGGAGGGTAGGACGAAAGATGTCATGCAAGTTCTTTCCATAAGCACGTATGACTATTTACGGAATACATGCCTATATTATACTTATGAACTGGAGCTAGTGCCGTAACGCCCTAGGGTATGACTGTTATATGATGAATATCATCCAATGAATTCACCGATCCAATGCCTATGAGTTTTTCACATATTGTTCTTGCTAAGTTACTATTGCTATTGCTACTGTCACAACTGCTACAAAACAATTGCTATCACTGTTACTGTTACTGTTACTATTGCTACTACTATCAAAATTATCATATTACTGTGCTACTGATCATATTGCTGCAGATAATTAATCTCCAGGTGTGATTAAATGTACAACTCAGCTGCTAATACTTGCAAATATTCTTTGGCTCCCCTTGTGTCGAATCTATAAATTTGGGTTGAATACTCTACCCTCGAAAACTGTTGTGATCCCCTATACTTGTGGGTTATCAAGACCTTTTTCTGGCGCCGTTGCCGGTGACCATAGTTATTTGTTGAGTCACTTGGGATTATTATCAATTGATCACTATGAAGAATCTTAAGGATACCAAGACTAAGATTTTTCCCTCTAAGACGAGGGGAGGTAAGGAACTGCCATCTAGCTCTGCACTTGATTCACCTTCTGTTATGAGTAGATTTGCAACACCACCACATGCTATTAATCCTGATATGTCGCAAGTTATTGATGATGCTACTTCTATGAATGCTACTCATGATGATGCTAGTACCTTGCTTGATGATAATGTGCCACTAGGTGAATTTCTTGATGAGCAAATTGCTAGAGTTAAAGATATTGATAATGCTGAAACTGATGAAATCTTTGAAACTGATGAAGTACTTGAAACTGAAAATCTTGAAACACCTATTAGACCTAGCTCTCCTAGTTTTGAATTGCCTAAGATACCTGAAGGTTATGTTATGGATGAGGAGACAACTAGAGACCTTTTTGCTTGCAATGATAGAGATGATCTTAAGAAATTGTTATGCAAACTGAAAGAGAAATCTTTGAATGCTAGAATGAAATGTGATCCTAAGTTTGCTACTTCACCTATCTTTGTTGATGATAAGGATTATGAATTCTCTGTCGATCCAGAGTTGATTACTTTGGTTGAATCTGATCCTTTCCATGGCTATGAAACTGAAACTGTTGTGGCACACCTTACCAAATTAAATGATATAGCCACCCTTTTTGCTCATGAGGATAAAATTTGCTATTACTATATTCTCAAATTATTTCCGTTCTCATTAAAGGGTGATGCTAAGATATGGTACAATACTCTTGCTCCTGGTTGTGTGCGTAGTCCCCTGGATATGATCTACTACTTCTCTGAAAAATATTTTCCTGCTCATAAGAAACAAGCTGCCTTACAGGAAATATTTAACTTTGTGCAAATTTAAAGAGAGAGTCTCCCACAAGCTTGGGGGAGGCTTCTCCAATTACTTAATGCTTTGCCTAATCATCCACTTAAGAAAAATGAAATAATTGATATCTTCTATAATGGACTAACTGATACTTCTAGGGACTTCCTAGATAGTTGTGCTGGTTGTGTTTACAGGGAATGAACTATTGGACAAGCTAAGGAATTATTGAATAATATATTAAAAAATTATGATGATTGGACTCTTCCTGAACCACCGCCTAAACCCACTCCAAAGAAGAGGGGTATCTTATATCTCAGTCCTGAAGATATGCAAGAGGCAAAGAATTCTATGAAAGAAAAGGGTATTAAAGCAGAGGATGTTAAAAATTTACCACCTATCGAAGAAATACATAGCCTCAACACACCACCACCATCATAGGTGGTAGAGGTAAATTCTTTATTAAAGTTTGATGAAGGTGATATTCCTTATAATAAACATCCTAGTCTGTGCTTATATGAGTTTGACAACTACATTATGAAACAAGAGCACTTCAATGCCAATGTTATGAAACAATTGAAGTATAATTCTGATATGATTGCTCACTTGAGTGACTTGTTATTTAGAATCTCAAATGATCTATGGTTCAAACTCAACTAGAACAAGTTGCTAAATCCCAAAGAGAATTGCTTGAGGAAATGAATAATAATATAAATGACTTTGCTATTAGAGTAGCAACTAGAGGAGGTAAAATGACTCAGGAACCACTTTATCCTGAGGGACACCCTAAAAGAATTGAACATGATTCACAAAGAAATAACACTGACGTACCTAGTCCTTCAAAGAAGAAAAAGAAAAATGATAGGACTTTGCACACCTCTAGTGAACCTGAAATAGAAGAACCTCCGGAAGATAATAATGATGTTTCTATCTCTGATGCTGAAACTCAGTCTGGTAATGAACATACACCTAGTGATAATGAAAAAGACAATGATGATGTTCATGAAGACACTCAACCAAACAATGATAAATAACCAGATAATGATGTTGAGATAGAACCAGTTGTGGATCTTGATAACCCACAACCTAAAAAATAGAAGATATGATAAAAGAGACTTTGTGGCTAGAAAACATGGGAGAGAAAGAGAACCATGGGTTCAAAAGCCCATGCCCTTTCCACCTAAATCCACTAGGAAAAAGGATGATGAAGAGTTTGAACACTTTGCTGAAATGCTTAGGCCATTCTTTTTGCGCACTCGCTTGACCGATATTTTAAAGATGGCCCCTTATGCAAAATATATGAAAGACATTATCACTAATAAGAGAAAAAAACCAGAAGCTAAAATCTCCACCATGCTTGCTAATTATTCTTTTAAGGACGGAGTACCTAAAAAACTTGGAGATCCGGGAATACCAACTATACCTTGCTCCATAAAAAGAAATTATGTCAAAACTGCTTTGCGTGACTTGGGAGCCGGTGTTAGTGTTATGCCTTTCTCCTTATATAAAAGACTTGATTTGAATAAAATCACACCTACTGAAATATCTTTGCAAATGGCTGACAAATCAACTGCCATACCTATCGGTATTTGTGAGGATGTGCCCGTTGTTGTTGCAAATGTTACTATTTTAACTGACTTTGTTCTACTTGAGATGCCCGAGGACGACAACATGTCGATTATCCTTGGTAGACCCTTCTTGAATACTGCAGGGGCTGTTATTGATTGCAATAAAAGTAAGGTCACTTTTCATATCAATGGTAATGAGCATACGGTGCACTTTTCGAAGAGACAATTCCAAGTGAATGGTATTAATGTTATTGAAAAATCTCCGACACTCACTATTGGAAGTTTTCAACTATCTTTACCTACTACCAAAAAGAAATATGAAATGCTTATTGTTGGGGACATGCATATCCCTGTTGAGGTACCTTAGTGTTTTCATGAATGTTCTTCAGTTTCATGCTAATCGAAGGTGGTTGTTAATAAGACTTGATCAACCTTATTAATGGATCATTTTTGAGAGGTATGAAGTTGATGAATTTAGTGAGCACTACCTTCTGTCTTTACTTTTTGTTTTCTGTTTTTCTTAGTTAAATAAAATAAAATGCCATGTTTTGCCTGTTTTCTGATTTTCCCGTGCAATAAAAAATGACCCAAAAATAAAAGTTCTCAGAATGCCCTGAAAATTTAATACGATTTTTTTGAATATTTCTGAATTTTTAGTGCAAATAACATCAGAGGGGGGGGGGGGGTGCTCCAGATGGGCACAACCCACCTGGGCGCGCCAGCAGCCCCAGGTGCGCCCTGGTGGGTTATGGTCCCCATGTGGGCCCCCTCACTTATCTCTTTAGCCCATGTCATCACCTACCTCCAGAAAAAATTCACCATTGCTCTCTCTCTCTCTCGCTTTCTTGCTCTCAAACCCGTGGATTTCAATCTCTTTGCTCGAAGCTCCAATTCCGAAACTGTTTTGGGGGATTGCTACTTGGTATGTGACTCCCCCATTGCTCTAATTAGTTTTTGCTTTAGTGGTTTATGTTTTGAATAATTAGTTACTCTTGGTGCTACTATAGATGAGCTTGAATGTTGAATTCTTAGAGTTCTAAGTAGTTTGAATGCTTAATATAGCCTCTATGCATCCCTATGAGTAGTTGCTATCAATCTTGTGAAGTTTTGTTGACAAAAATTTTGTGGACTAAAAATTTCAGAATTTTATTTATAGGAATAAGACGAGTTTCTTTAGGAAGTTTGCTTCCAAGAAGAACTCCAAGGGAGTCATTGGAGAATCATCGGACGGTGATCTCCATACTCGGAGAATGGCCGCACAACTCCTTCATGGATGGTGCTGGGATCCGTCAAGAGTTCTCACAATTTGCTGCCAATGCTGGGCTCACCAACTTTATCGCAGCTGAGTGTGAACAATACCATCTCCTCACAAATTCCTTTATGCAAAGGTTCCATTTTCTGAGTAGAAATAACCCCCCTGAGGTACAGTTTAATTTATATGCTGAACCCCGTCAGATAACACTTACTGAATTTTGTGATATTTGCTTGATCCCTTCTGACGGGGAAATAAGAGAGCCTAGGCCGGCAGAGTTTGAGAACTTTTATCGCACGCCATCAGTGGGAGATGAGAGAGGGGTATCGAGTGTCACCACCACTAGCTTGCAGTTTCCTTCTGTGCATTATTTTCCTCTATTAATTGCGAAGTGTTTACTTGCTAGAGAGAAGGTTGGCGCACTTAGTGCCCCCGATTTCGCTGTCTTACATCGTGCACTATACGACGATAACACTTATAACCTAGGAGCTATTATTGCACATCGTCTACACCTTAACAGAACCAAGGGCAAAATTTATGGCGGTATTTATGCGACTCGTTTAGCGAGTCACTTTAATGTTCAGATTCGCCAGCACGATTACTGTTTAACCATGGTTTATTTAGATCGCCAGGCTATGGCAGCTCACCAGATCATTAACGGCGAGAACACTACTATTGATATTCCTTACAACCTGATTTTCAGTGTGATTACCCGTGATATTATTCCATTGCATGCACCTGCTTTGTTTGACTCTATTGCCAGGAGAGGATATAGGATCATGCCAGAGGACATAGTCTCCTACCGGAATAACCAGGCAGCGGCTGAGGAGGAGCCTCAGGAATGGGATCCTCAAGTACCCGCTCCACAACACTTCAACGTGGGACCCGAGGGCTACTATGAGTGGTGATTACCAAGCTAGGCCAAAAGCCTAAGCTTGGGGGAGTACGTATTTCCACCGACATTACATTCATGTTCACACATTTCATTTCAGTTGTCAGTGTTCACACTTTTTGATTGTATTATCCTTGCTAGATTTATTTTTCTTGCTTTCTTTTTGTGTGTTTGAAAAACTTTGAGAAAATCAAAAAATATTTCTTGCTTCTTTTTGGTTTTTCTTTCCAGTTTAACTAGTTGTAGTATTAAAAGAAAACCCGAAAAGATTTCCTTGTTCTTTTTTTGCTTGTTGGGAGCTCTCCCGTGTAAATAGTTTTCTCATTTATGTTTTCCTTCTTCTTTAATTTGCTTTCTTCAAGAAAAACAAAAAACTCCAAAAATATTTCAGTGTGTTTCTCTGAAATTCTTTTCTTTTTATTGAGTCATACCGAGGAGAAGACCACGATGAAAATGTTGAGTGGCTCTCATATGCATTATTGTTGATATAATAAAGAGCTCAAATTGCTTTGTCTTCTCCTCTTGAATAAAATGTTTGCAGATTCCAGCTTAGTCCACGTCACTCTTGCACTATTATTATTTTCATATCATTCGGTCGTGCAAGTGAAAGGCAATAATGACGATATTCGATGAACTTGCTGTGGCAGAGAGAAACGGGTATGAACTCAACTTGTTCTATTTTTGTAAATATGTTTAATCTAGTATCCATGATTCAGCCTATTATGATCAAACATGTTTGCAAGGACAATTAGAGATTATAGTTTCTCATGCCATGCTTAAGTAGCTAGGAGTGGATAATGATTTATCTTGGATGTCAACATTGCGTTAAAATGATTGTGATGTAGTATGATGATATGGTATCCTCCTCTGAATGTTCGAGTGGCTTGACTTGGCACATGTTCATGCATGTAGTTGAATCAAAACCAACATAGCCTCTATGATATTTATGTTCATGGTGTTCATATCCTACTCATGCTAGTACCCAATGTTACCTATGCATAATGCATGTTCATGACCGTTTTTGCTCTCTAGCTGGCCGCTTCTCAACTTATTTGCTAGCCTTCGCCTGTACTAAGCGGGAATACTGCTTGTGCATCAAAATCCTAAAACCCAAGTTATTCTAGATGAGTCCACCATACCTTCCTAGATGCGGAATTACCCTGCCGTTCTAAGTAAATTTGCATGTGCCACCTCTAAAAACTTAAAATAAACATCCATTTTTGTGTGCCTGGATTGTTCATAGAGTGACAAGAGGTAGTCAATATCTTCCATGCTAAGCGGGTTATTCTCATGATGAGTGTTTATTCACTTGTCCTTGCATGAGAGGGGCGGTAATAGGGATTCCCAGTCCCGAATTCAAAAACTACAAATAACTAAACAAAACTCCCCTAGGAATGTTGTTGGTATGGACGGTACCCATGGATTCGGTTAGCCGTGGAGTGTGTTTGTTGGTGGAGGGGGAGTAAACCTTTACTTTTATCGCTTGGGAACCGCCACTAATGTGTTTAACATGGAAGATATCGATAACTGAGGGTCGCGAAGTAAACAGGAAGGGTGCATTTCTCAAAATTTCATTTACTTCTGTTTTAAAAATCTGAGCTCTGGCACCTCTACAAATCACTGCTTCCCTCTGCGAAGGGACTATCTATTTACTTTTATGTTGAGTCATCACCTTATCAAATAAGCGCCAGATCTGAGAGCACTATTGTCATCCTCATGCATTGTGTGTAGCTAATGTTGGATGCATCATGAATGGATCTTTTCTACCATGAATTACAATGTTTAGTCGCTGCTTGAACTTTGGAGGTGCTCTGCATTTATGTTTTGCGGTCTCAGAAAGGGCTAGCGAGATACCACTATTGTCATATTATATCATGTTTGTTTTACAAAGTGTTGTCACTTGAGATATCTTATTATTGCTCGCTAGTTAATTATGCCAATGATATGAGTTAATATGATTTTTAAGAGTTATTTTTGACATGGTTAGTTATAATCTGTGCTGAAAACCTGTGTGCTACTTAAGCTTATTTATGTAAACAAGAGCAAAAGAGTTTGTAAAAGTTTTTCTTTTTCACTTTCAGTTTATCAACTGAATTGCTTGAGGACAAGCAAAGGTTTAAGCTTGGGGAGTTGATACGTCTCCATCGTATCTACTTTTCCTAACTCTTTTACTCTTATTTTGGACTCTAATTTGCATGATTTGAATGAAACTAACCCGGACTGACGCTGTTTTCAGCAGAACTACCATGGTGTTGTTTTTGTGCAGAAATAAAAGTTCTCAGATTGGAACGAAACTTTCCGGAGATTTTTTATACAATAAAAGAAAAATACTGGAGCCAAGAACCACCGAAGGGGGGGGGGTCCCTGGGGGAGCACAACCCACCAGGGCGCGCCCCCCTACTGGCGCGCCCAGGGCACAACCCACCAGAGCCGATCGTATTGCCACATCACCTAAAAAAACGTGCGTAAAAACGACAGAAGTTCAAGTACAAATGTTATAGAAGTCCAACTTGTACAACAGAACGTAAAATGATTGAAAAAACAACCCCAATCGAATTTGGTTCCCAAATTTAATTGTTTGGGTTGACTCCAACGTGTTAGCCGCCATTTCGAACATCATCATGCTCCAGATAAGCATCAAAATGATGCGCCATTATGCCGTCCGCTCGAAGAATGAACCACGGTGGGTGGCAGAAGATCCAATCGCCCAATTTCGGAGTGTATGGGCCGCCAAATCAAATTAACAATGTGGGAAGGATTCAGACTCACTAATGCATGCAAATCCACCACCAATCTTCACAGCAAAACTACAAATTGATAGAAGCTGCGGAAACCACTCCCGCGGATGAAGAATAGAACACGAAGTCAAATCCGTTTGAAAATAACAACAAAATGTCCACTAAACTCGTACCTAAACCCAATTCCCATCGTGTTAGAGGTTCTAGAACATCCAGTGCATGCATCAAACTTGTAATAGACACAAGTTCATCACATCCTGAGAGCACATCCACAAACGAGCTAGATTCTGAATCAAAATGAAACATTTAGATGCTGGAAAGCGTGTCCGGATTACACTTACATCACAAAGAACACGAAGCACCAGGCAAATTGTCTAGGGAAGCCACAGATGCGAAGTTAGCAGGAAGGTCAGGTTCTTACACGGGGCAGTTCAGTTTGAACAACTCAGGAAGTTCAACCCATGATCAGAATAATATTCTGATCCCATGATCAGAATAGCGTTTATATATATATATATATATATATATATATATATATATATATATGACAATCCAGAATTAATAGATATAAATTTATAATTGAAGCATAAGGTGAGTCCTTGTCTCACAAGTTGCGTCAAGCTTTACGTGAATAATCATCTCAGTACACACATGACAAAATCACAAGACATTGAAAGACATGAATTTAATCGAAAAGCATCGACTTCTTAAAGAAGTGGCATCAACTTCTTGCAGATCAGTAAACACATAACAAGATCACAAAATGGCTGATGTCTACTATGCAACCTTCTTCTTGCAGACTCTTGTTGGGCCTCCAAGCGCAGAGTTTTGTAGGACCGTAGCAATTTTCCCTCAAGTCGATGACTGATACGTCTCCAACGTACCTATAATTTTTTATTGTTCCATGCTGTTATATTATCATTCTTGGATGTTTTACAATCATTTTATAGAAACTTTATATCATTTTTTGGGACTAACCTATTGACATAGTGCCCAGTGCCAGTTGCTGTTTTTTGCTTGTTTTTTACTTCACAGGAAATCAATACCAAACGGAGTCCAAACGCAGCAAAACTTTTTGGAGATTTTTTCTAGACCAGAAGACACCTGTGGGGCCAAAGAAGTACCAGAGGGGGGCTCCAAGGGGAGCACAACCCACCAGGGCGCGCCTGGGGGGCCAGGCGTGCCTAGGTGGGTTGTGCCCACCTCGGCCGCCTCCCGCACCGCCTCTTTGCTCTATAAATACCAAAAAATCCAAAAACCCTAGGGGAGTCGATGAAACACAATTCCAGCCACCGCAAGTTCCAGAACACAGATCCAATCTAGACACCATCACGGAGGGGTTCATCATCCTCATTGGTGCCTCTCCGATGATGCGTGAGTAGTTCATTGTAGACCTTCGGGTCCGTAGTTAGTAGCTAGTTGGCTTCTTCTCTCTCTCTTTTGATTCTCAATACAATGGTCTCTTGGGGATCTATTTGATGTAACTCTTTTTGCGGTGTGTTTGTTGGGATCCGATGAACTTTGAGTTTATGATCAGATCTATCTTTTTATCCATGAATGTTATTTGAGTTTTGATCTATTATATGAATGATTACTTATAGCCTCATATTTCTTCTTCGAATCTTTGGTTTAGTTAGGCGGACTAGATCGATTTTTCTTGCCATGGGAAGAGGTGCTTTGTGATGGGTTCGATCTTACGGTGCTCAATCCCAGTCAGAAGGGGACATGACATGTATGTATTGTTGCTATTAAGGATAACAAGATGGGGTCTATTCCTACATGAATAGATCTTTTCTACATCATGTCATCGTTCTTATTGCATTACTCCATTTCTCCATGAACTTAATACACTAGATGCATGCTGGATAGCGGTTGATGTGTGGAGTAATAGTAGTAGATGCAGGCAGGAGTCAGTCTACTAATCTTGGACGTGATGCCTATATAATGATCATTGCCTGGATATCGTCATAATTATTTGAAGTTCTATCAATTACCCAAGAGTAATTTGTTTACCCACCGTATGCTATTTTTCTCGAGAGAAGCCACTAGTGAAATCTACGGCCGCCGGGTCTTTTTCTAATCATATATTTTCAGATCTATATTGCTATTTGCCTTTTTATTTATTTGTATCTTTTATTTTCAGATCTACATTTCCAAAAACCCAAAAATACCTTGCTGCACTTTATTTTATTCGTGTTTTGTCGAGATCTATTTATCCAATCTATCACATTTAGTCTCCCGTTCACGTGACAATTTCTGGCACCGTTACCCGAAAGGGATTGACAACCCCTTTAACACGTCCGGTTGCAAGTATTTGTTCTTTGTGTGCAGGTACCATTTACATAGTGTTGCTTGGTTCTCCTACTGGTTCGATAACCTTGGTTTCATCACTGAGGGAAATACCTACCGTAGTTGTGCTGCATCATCCCTTCCTCTTTGGGGAAATACCGACGTAGTTCAAGCGACATCAAAAGGAATTTCTGGCGCCATTGCCGGGGAGACATCATCAACATCTATCAGGTTCCTAATCACAAATCTCATCTCCTTGCAATTTACATTATTTGCCATTTGCCTCTCGTTTTCATCTCCCCACTTCACAGAATTTGCCGTTTTATTCGCCCCTCTTTTTCGTTTGCTTTTTCTCGTCAGATATGTTTTTGAGCACACCAAGTTGTGTGATTTCTCTAATACCAACAACAATGATTTTATTAGCACTCCGATTGCTCCTCCCGCCACTAGTGCGGGGTCTTGTGATATTAATGCTGCTTTGTTGAATCTCATTATGAAAGATCAATTTTCTGGTACTCCTAATGAGGATGCTACGTCCCATCTTAACACATTCGTAGAATTATGCGATATGCAAAAGAAAAAGATGTGGACAATGATATTGTGAAGTTGAAATTATTCCCGTTTTCTTTGCGAGATCGTGCAAAAATTTGGTTTTCTTCTTTGCCTCGCAATAGTATCGATTCTTGGGATAAGTGCAAGGATGCTTTTATTGATAAGTATTTTCCGCCCGCGAAAATTATTTCCCTTAGGACACAAATCATGAATTTTAAGCAACTTGAGCATGAACATGTTTCGCAATCTTGGGAAAGAATGAAATTTATGCTAAGAAATTGTCCTACTCATGGTTTAAATCTTTGGATGATCATACAATTTTTTTATGCGGGATTGAATTTTGTTTCTAGAAATCTTTTAGATTCTGCCGCGGGTGGTACTTTTATGGAAATTACTTTGGGTGAAGCTAATAAATTGCTTGATTATATTATGGCAAATTATTCACAATGGCATACCGAAAGAGCACCTACTAGTAAAAAAGTTAATTCGGTTGAAGAAATTTCTACTTTGAGTGAAAAAGTTGATGCTCTTACGAAGTTGGTTGCTAATAAAAATGCTCCTATTGATCTTAATGATGTGCCTTTGTCCACTCTGATTGAGCAAAATAGTGATACCCTAGATGTGAATTTTGTCTCGCGAAACAATTTCAATAACAATGCTTATAGAGGTAATTTTAATCCTAGTCCTTTTCCTAACAATTCCTCTAATAATTATGGTAATTCCTATGGTAATCCTTCTTATAATAATAATAGGAACACCTCTGATCTTGAGAATAATAATAAATAATTTATCAATGCTCAAAAAGTTTTCAACAATACGATAGAAGAAAAGTTGAATAAGATTGATGATATGTCTAGAAGCATTGATAGGATTTCTCACGACGTAGAAAATCTCAAGTTGAAAATTTTTGTGCCTAAGGTTGAAGAATCAATTAAAGTTTTATATGTTTCTATGGATGAAAGTAATAAAAGAACCGCTATGCTTAGAGATAAAAGAGAATTTTTAGAAAAAACATTTTCTAGTGATTGCTTTCATAAAAGTGATGAAGATCTTAAAGTGATTGGTGTTTCTTCTATTGATTCTTTATTTAGCAAAATTAAGATTGATGATAAAGGGACTGAATAAGAGTCAACTTTATTTAGAAGGCGTCCCGATAATTCGGAGGGTGAAAATCTTGCTGAGAAAATTGATAAAAATGGGTTTGGAGAGGTCAAAACTTTAACTAGTGATGTGCCCACTCTTTTGGATTACAAAGACTTTAATTATGATAATTGTTCTTTGATTGATTGTATTTCTTTGTTGCAATCCATGGTAAATTCACCCCATGCCTATGAACAAAATAAAGCTTTTACTAAACATATCGTTGATGCTATGATGAAAGCTTTGGAGGAAAAGTTGGAATTAGAGATTTCAGTCCCTAGAAAATTACATAATGAATGGGAACCTACTATCAAAGTCAAGATTAAAAATTCTGAGTGTTTTGCTTTATGTGATTTGGGTGCTAGTGTTTCCACAATTCCGAAATCTTTATGTGATGTGCTTGGTCTTACCGATATTGAAGAGTGTTCTTTAAATTTACACTTGGCGGATTCCACTATTAAAAAGCCTATGGGAAGAATTAATGATGTTCTTATTCTTTTAAATAGGAATTATGTGCCCATAGATTTTATTGTTCTTGATATTGATTGCAATCCGTCTTGTCCTATTATACTTGGTAGACCGTTCTTACGCACTATAGGTGCCGTGATTGATATGAAAGAAGGCGATATTAAATTTCAATTTCCACTAAGGAAGGGTATGCAACACTTCCCTAGAACAAGAATTAAGCCACCATATGAATCAATCATGAGGGCATCTTATGGATCTAGAAATAAAGATGACAACACTTAGATCTATGCATTATGCCTAGCTAGGGGCATAAAACGATAGCGCTTGTTGGGAGGCAACCCAATGAATAAAATTTATTTTTGCCTTTTCTATTTCTGTTCTTGAGTGTTTGCACAATTATGCCTCTGTTATGATTGTGTTTTTATGTTTTAATTAGTGTTTGTGCCATGTAAAGCCTTTGGGATAGCTTTGGTGATAGTTGATTTGATCTTGTTGGAAAACAAAAACTTTTGCCTCTAGTAAAATAACTGTTTAAAATCACAGAAGCAACTAAAAATTCTGAATGTTTTTTACAAGATTGATATACAAATTTCCTCTGTTGTCCTGATTTCTTAGAATTTTTGGAGTTACAGAAGTATGAGAACAATTCGTATCTTTATAGACTATTCTGTTTTTGATAGATTCTGTTTTCTTTGCATCGTGTGCTTATTTTGATGAATCTATGGTTTGTATCTGGGGGTATAAGCCATGGTAAAGTTAGAATACAGTAGATATAATGCAATAACAAAATTTGAATGGGTTTTCTATAGTATTTAAAGTAAAGATTGGTTCTCTTATACTAACGGATCTCACGAAGGTTTTGTTGAGTTTTGTGTGATTGAAGTTTTCAAGTTTTGGGTGAGATCACGATGGATGAAGGAATAAGGAGTAAGAAGAGCCTAAGCTTGGGGATGCCCCATGGCACCCCAAGACATTATCCAAAGAGAAACAAGCAACTAAGCTTGGGGATGCCCCCGAGTGGCATCCCCTCTTTCTTCTATCGACCATCGGTATTTTACTTGGAACTATATTTTTATTCGTCACATATCATGAGTTTTGCTTGGAGCGTCTTGTATTATATGAGTCTTTGCTTGTTTTTCTTTTTAGTTTAAGTCAAGTATCCTTGCTGAACACACCTATTTGAGAGAGCCAAAATTATGCTATGATTTGTTAGAATTGCTCTATGTGCTTCACTTAAATTTTTTGAGCTATGGAATTGCTCTAGTGCTTCACTTATATCTTTTTGAGCACGGTGTGCTTTATTATTTTTGAAGAAATGCTAGCATGTTTCACATAGATTTATTTGAGAGTTAGTAAATTTTTGAAGAAATTCTCTCATGCTTCACTTATATTATTTTGAGAGAAGAAAATTTTATGCTCATGTTCTTCACTTAGATTTGTTTGAGCTATCAAAAGAAACATATGAAACTAGTCCCAAAGTGATAGATATTCAAGAGGGATATAATAAAAACTTTCATGAAGATCATTGGACATAATAAACTTGATTCTTTGTAATAGTTTTGTGATATGATGATAGTGATATGTGAGTCATGTTGATGAGTAATTATGGTTTAGTAAGAATATTGATGTTAAGGTTTGTGATTCCCTATGAAAGCACGAAAGTCAATAGTTATGCAATGAAATTACATCCTACTTGTGGTGCATTATTTAGTGTTAGTTATGCTTAATGCTCGCTTATGAGATTTTTCGTTTCCTGGTTGAATGCTTCTCAATTTTTTGCTAGCCTTCACTTGTACTAAGTATGATCACTACTTGTGCATCCAAAATCATTAAACCAGTTTTGCCATATGAGTCCACTATAAGTATGATCACTAAACACATAACAAGATCACAAAATGGCTGATGTCTACTATGCAACCTTCTTCTTGAAGACTCTTGTTGGGCCTCCAAGCGCAGAGTTTTGTAGGACAGTAGCAATTTTCCCTCAAGTGGATGACCTAAGGTTTATCAATCCGTGGGAGGCATAGGATGAAGATGGTCTCTCTCAGACAACCCTGCAACCAAATACAAGAAATCTCTTGTTTCCCCAACACACCCAATACAATGGAAAATTGTATAGGTGCACTAGTTCGATGAAGAGATGGTGATACAAGTGTAGTATGGATAGTAGATATAGGTTATTGTAATCTGAAAATTTAAAAATAGCAAGGTAGCAAGTAACAAAAGTGAGCAAAAATGGTATTGCAATGCTTGAAAACAAGGCCTAGGGTTCATACTTTCACTAGTGCAAAATCTCTCAACAATGATAACATAATTGGATCATATAACAATCCCTCAAAGTGCAACAAAGAATCACTCCAAAGTTTCTATCGGAGAACGTAGGACGAAAACGTGAATCAACCTCTATGCATAGATTACCCCAATGTCACCTCGGGAATCCACGAGTTGAGTGGCAAAACATACATCAAGTGAATCAATAGAACACCCCATTGTCACCACAGGTATCCACATGCAAGACATACATCAAGTGTTCTCAAATCCAATACTCAATCCAACATAACAAAACCTCAAAGAGTAAGACTCAATTCATCACAAGAAGGTAGAGAGGGAAGAATACCATAAGATCCAAATATATTAACAAAGCTCGCGATACATCAAGATTGTGCCAAATCAAGAACACGAGAGAGAGGGATCAAACACATAGCTACTGGTACATACCCTCAGCCTCGAGGGTGAACTACTCCCTCCTCATCATGGTGGCCGCCGGGATGATGAAGATGGCCTCCGGTGATGATTTCCCCCTTCGGCAGGGTGCCGGAACGGGGCCTCGATTGGTTTTTTGTAGCTACAGAGGCTTGTGGCGGCGGAACTTCTCATCTAGGGTTCTTTTTGGAGGTTTCTGTATTTATAGGAATTTTTGGCGTTGGTCTCATGTCAAGGGGGTGCCCGAGGGGACCACAAGCTCGGGAGGCGTGCCCTAGGGGGGTGGGCGCGCCCCCCAGGCTTGTGGCTCCCTTGTCCACTTCCTGGCCCAGCTCCGGTGCTTCGGGGGTCTCTTTTGGTCCATAAAAAATCACCATAAAATTTCAGCCCATTCCGAGTACTTTTATTTTTGCACAAAAAATGACATCACGGTAGTTCTGCTGAAAACATCGCCAATCCGGGTTAGTTCGAATCAAATCATACGAAAACCATATAAAATTGTTGTAAACATGGCATGAATACTTAATAAATTATAGATACGTTGGAGACGTATCAGAATCCCCATGCTTAAGTCCTGCTCATCCTCGAGTAGGTAAATGATAAAAGAAATAATTTATGAAGTGTGAATGCTAGCATAGTGCATAAGTTTTATCAATGATAGTTCCAAATACTTTTTCTAGCATCATTATATATCATAATCAGTAGCTCATCTCATAAAACATCTCATGATCAAGTAACAAGCTATTCACTTGTTAAAGCATAGACCATAAACTTTCTTGAAAACTAACAAACTATGTTCTCAGTCATCAAACAATTGTAATTCATCTTATTTTCAGGAAGGGTCTATGTAAGAGCTTTGATTAGCAAATTCCACATACTCAACTATCATATAGTCTTCCATGATTGCTAACACTCAAAGCATATTGTTAGAACAAATAGCATCCATCAAACACAGAGAAAGATAGGGGCTTAATGTTTCGCCTCCCAACTTATTTATCATATAATGGTCAAAAACTTATTTATCATATAGATAATTGTCAACAATAATAATTCATGATCAAATATATTTGAATGGCCATATATGCTTGGATCTTTCCCCACCACATGATACTTTCCAACTAGAGAATAATTGAGGTTGAAATGAGAAGGAATACTACTGACTCTTGCATAAAAGTAAAAGATAGGCCCTTCGCAGAGGGAAGTAGGGGTTTGTAGAGGTGCCAGAGCTCGAAGTTTGTAAAACAGAGATCAATATAATTTTGAGAGGTATGCTTTCATTGTCAATGTAGCGACCGAGAGTTTTCAACATCTTCCATGCTAGACACATTATAGGCGGTTCCCAAACAGAAAGGCAACATTTTACTCCCCCTCCACCAACAAACAGAAGCCATGGCTAGCCGAATCCTCGGGTGCCCTCCATACCAACAACAATCCGGGGGAGTTTTGTTTTATTATCATATTTTGATTTTGATCATAGGACTGGGCATCCCAATTACCAGCCAATTTCTCGTGAATGACAAGTGAACAAAGACTCATCATGAGAATAACCCACCTAGCATGGAAGGTGCTGACAACCCCCTGTCACTTCATGAGCGATTTGGGCATACAAAACAGATTATTATTTGAAGATTTAGAGTTTGTCACATGCAAATTTACTTTGGAACAGCAGGTAAATACCGCATATAGGTAGGTAAGGTGGACTCATATGGAATAACTTGGGGTTTAATGATTTGGATGCACAAGCAGTGTTTTCGCTTAGTACAGGTGAAGGCTAGCGAAAGATCCTAGCCTCCTAGGCAAGCACCACATGTTGGAGGATCCATAACAATATAACTTCTATAAAAATATGCCCAAACATAACTCATTACGTTGTCTTCCTTGTCCAACTTCAACTAATTTACTCAAGTTTGAAAATAATTAATGGGGCTCACAATGATAGAAGATGTCCAAGATAGCATATTTATATGTGAAATCTCTCTTCCTTCAATATTCTTTCATGAATTGTTCAAGTGACCAATGCTGTGTTTGCAAAATTTCAATAAATTTTACCACCTATACTTCTTATATGTGAAGTCATTACCCCCCATGGGATAAGCATATGAAACATATATAATTTCATATTTATGATATTCAATTCATTCAACCATTTACTCGTAGGTTATAAGTGAAGCACGAGAGTAAATGACAAACTACTCCAAAAAGATATAAGTGAAGATCAATGAGTAGTCAAATAATTAAGTAGCTATGTGAAGACTCTCTCTTATTTAAGAATTTCAGATCTTAAGTATTTTATTCAAACAGAAAACAAAACAAAATAAAATGACATTCCAAGGATAGCACATATCATGTTAAGAAGCAAAAACTTAGGCTCGACCAAAACTGACCAATCATTGTTGAAGAAGAAAGGTGGGATGCCAACCGGGGCATACCCCAGCTTAGATGGTTGAGACTTCCTGAAATATTAACTAGGGATGCCTTGGGCATCCCCAATCTTGAGCTCTTGTGTCTCCTTAATTCCTCTCATATCACGATTTCCCTAATTGTTAAAAACTTCATCCACACAAAACTCAACGAACTCGTGAGATAAGTTAGTATAAATCAAGGCAAAACCTTATCATTCTCTACTGTATAAAATTACTAAAATTATAATTTGACATTTCATACTAAATGCCTCTGCATATTTAATACTCCTATCCTCAAATAGAATCATTAAACAAGCAAACATATGCAAACAATGCAATCATAACAGCAATCTGTCTAAACAGAACAGTCTGTAAAAAATTAAGGAAGATCCATAATTATTTAAATTAAAAAATTCTGAAAATTTACCACACTGTAGAAAATTTATCATTTCTCATTGTGTCGAAATTTCAACATTTTATCACATTTTGAATTTTCTGGAGAACTTACGCAATAGCGTGCAACTTTCTGTTTTGAAACAGCAACTCATATACTTGCAAACTAAGCATGGTGAAGGCTATCCTTGACATTTTTATTGAAAGAAAAGATACAAAACCTTATTCTAAATAACAACAAGCAAATATCAACAATACAAAATGACACTCCAAGCAAAACACATATCATGTGACAAATAAAAATATAGCTCCAAGTGAGGTTACCAATAATGTTGAAGACGAAAGAGGGGATGCCTTCCGGGGCATCCCCAAGCTTAGTTGTTTGGGTCTTCCTTGAATATTGCCTCGGGGTGCCTTGGGCATCCACAAGCTTAGGGTCTTGCCACTCCTTATTCTCCTCATATTGATATCTCAGCCAAAACTTGAAAACTTCAATCACACAAAACTTAACGGAACTTCGTGAGATAGGTTAGTATGATAAAACAAATCATTCATTTGGGTACTGTCAAAGACAAGATTCATAATTTTTATCACACAATGGCTACTATACCTTATCATTTCCACAATTTATATCACTTAATATAAGCTATGGAAACACTAAAACAAGCATACTATGCATTGAAAATAGAATCTGTCAAAAACAGCAGAGTCAGTAAAAACCTGAATTATGCTCATACTTCTGCAACTCTAAAAATTCTGGAAAATTAGGAAAACATTGGCAATTTGTATATCAAGCATGTGAAAAAAATCTGAGCAAGAGCATGTTTCTGTGAATTTACAAAATTCCAGAACTGGGCACAAAAGTTTCTGTTTTTCCACAGAATCAAGTCAACTATCATCCACACTATCCTAAAGGCTTTACTTGGCACTTTATTGAAACAAAAGTCATAAAACATGAATACTATAGTAGCCTAATCTTGTGAACACACAAAAACAGTAGGGGAAATGTCATGGTAGAACACGGCCACCTATGAGGCCATCGGCCCCTTTGTGGTTCAGTAGGGGGGAGGATGCACATTGCACAAAGAGCGGAGGCCATGGGATAGCTGGACAGTGGTGCCACTGGTGGTTTTTACCCAGGTTCGGGCCGCTGAGAAGCGTAAAACCCTACTCCTGCTTTGGTGGATTGATGGGGAGACCGTGAAGAACGCACGGCGCTCGAGCCCGGCAAGGTCGCCTCAGGGGGAGCAGCTACGCGCGTATGAGTACACGAGGGTCCGAATCATTTCTAAGGTTGTCACGGTCCTCCTTTTATAGGCTAAGGGGTTACCACAATGGCAAAATGGTCATTATCCAGCGATTAGATAGCTAACAGTGCTATCGTACCTAACTCTGGCAGTTAGGACAAAGTGCATTAAATGCACTGCAATGTGTCGCGCTGTGGATGCGGCCCGGTAGGTCTGCCGCGCTGCTTTAGTCATCTTCCATGTGTCTGCTTGACACACCTCTGGACGGGTGTCATATAGAGGTGATCTTCCTCCTAAATGGCTGCCACGTGCCAAATGACAGCCACTTAGTTATCTGGGGGCTCAACACCGCACCGATGGATGACTTGCGTTGCGATGCGGTGGAGCGGTGGAGTCTTGGCGGGGATGTAGGCCGCCAGTGGCCCCGATAATCCTTGCCGGGGAAGTGTTGGGACATGTCTTTGGGGTGGCCTCAACCTGACCAGGCTCGCCTGCCCAGCAAGGAAGGTTTTTCCTTAGTGATATCTTGCTGTCTTGGCTTGTCTTGGTCTTCTTGATCCGCCCTTTGATTTCTCAAAGAGCTCTCTCTGGCTTGGTTCTGTCTTGAAGGCTTGGGGTTGCTTGCATTTCTGCCACTTGAGCCTGTGTACAGTCCGGGCAACATATGTGAAGGTTTGTTGCACTGACAGGAGCCCCCGAGCCTGGCCCAAACATGCTACCGAGCATCGTTGGGGTAGGCCCTATCAAGTACACAGGCAGGGGTCTTGCGCTGATATTCTCTTTTTCTTGATATTTTCCTTGCTTCTTCATTAACCTGTGCTTGAGTCAGTTTCCGGTTTTTCCGTGCGTCGTGCAAGACGTCGTGGGAGATTTGCGCCATGACCCGTGGGTCACCCATGTTCCATGTTCACGGGGTGGTAACTGCCATTCCACTAACTCCCGTGCCCCCACCATTCCTGCCACATATGCTGCATGCATTGCGCAGGGTTGGTGGCGGACGCGAAGGGCACGGGAACGAGTGCCAAGGCAGAAAGCCAGGCGCCATGGATAGGCGCAGGAGGTCGGTCTTGATTCCGTGCACCATTAGTGACGTAGAGGAGTCAGATTGGCAGATCGGGGCAGTTGCCTCTTGGGTGAGGAGCCAGCCCCTGGTCTCGTTCGCCTATAAAAGGGAACGTGGGTGAGGTGCTAGCTCACACCCATCTCTTTCTCCTTCCGTCTGATATCATCTCTCCACCATGGTGAGGGGGAGAGGGTGTAGTGGCACCCTAGTGGTGGCGACGAGGGCTTCTGCTCGACATCGCCTCCCTCCTCCTGTTGGGGACGCGGGGCGGAGCCTGCCGTGAGAGGAGGCGGGAGAGGACGTGGCCATGGTCGTCGTGGCGCTCGGGGCCGAGGAGGACGGGGCGGCGTTCTAATTGCACCTTCTTCGGCTGCTCAGGACCCGAACAAAGGCCACGTTGGGAACCAGCCGCTGGAGTTTATCGTCAAGCTGCACGGGCCCTCGCGGAGCCGTCTTCGGCTTCCCACCCCATTTGCAATGGTGATGGAGGTCGAGCAGCCGCCGGGGCTGAGGCAGCACATGAGGGGATGTTGCAATGGCAGCATGCGAGCGGACGTGGAGTGCCCCGCTCCCCATGTCATGCTTCTCCGGCATGGTTGGAAGACCTTCACCCGTGCCCATAGCTTGGCGGCCGGGCACGTTCTCAATTTCAAGTTAATGGACACCACCCTGCTCTCCATCAAGGTCTTCGGGCGTTCGGGTGCTCGCTTAGGGTGCTGCGCAAAGAGCTCGACTGACGATGAAAGCTCGTCCTCAAGCGATAGTGATGAGGAGGACAGTGACAGCGATGACGACGACGCTGATGGGGAGGACGACGGCTACGACTCAGGCTGAACGCCGGCCGCACCGTCACCGTTAGTGGGAGGCCGGTGGCACCACCATCTGCACCTGTATCTCCTCCCCGGCAAGGTGATTTGCCGGGGTGTTGGGTGTGGATGGTGTCTCCGGCTCCTCCAGCAGTCTTCCAGCTGGACCCCGGCAGGCTTCCCCATGGACTCCGGCTTCGTCCGCCCTGCCGTGTCCTGCTGGCCCTGGTGGCGGTGACCAGGGCATCGCCTAGCCGCTCTCCCCACCCATCACCTTCTTCCGTGCCCTCTCGATCTTGTCAGGCTGCGTCCTGCAGGTCTTGACGGGGTTAGGCTGGGCTTCTACCTAGGCACTCCTTTTGCCCTCTTCACCTCCCGCTTTAGTTCCTAGGAGTAGAGGGACAAGAAAGGGATTACAGGGCACTTATCTTTTTTCAATCTAAAATATGTAGGCACTTGCCAAACTTTTGCTTCAAATATGTAATCTCCTCTATCCATGTTTGTACTCTATAAGCTTTGTACTTGTTTATCCGCATATTAGTGAAAAAAGACGGTCTTGCCGGGTACTTGTGGATGTACTATATCCATGCAGAGGAGGAATGTGGCTATACTTTTTATGTAAACAAGTTTTCTCAGGCAAGCTATCCTGCTGGGCGCCTTCCGTTTGTTGCCGCGGGGCCGGGCCTACCGGGCTTAAAACTATGGAAGGGGGCCGGCCCCTTGTCGAACCTTCTCTGCCAAGAGCCACTACAACCATCTTGACTGAGGCAACGTTTGGGGTCAAAGGATGGGAGCACAAATGCTTCGAAGGTGATGAGGTTTCTCTACGCACAAGTTTCCTTCTTACAGAGACATGTATGGACGAGAGGGAACTTATCTGTTTGTCTTGTCGGGGATCAGTATGTGAGCTTGTTTCTGTTTCCTCTTTTTGGGACCGAGTCTGCGGCAGGAGTCCTGCAGTTAGTGCAGAGGAAAACAAATCAACATATGATCTCATCTACATGACCATGGCATGTTCATGTTATGCTATGCATGCATGCAAGTTTTTTGGGGCCCCCAACCGCTTCGTTTTATTGTCTGTGCTCAAGGTCTGCGCCTGGCTTTGTACAAAGGGTTACATGCGCATCGGCAAGGCTTGTACAGAAGGGTGGCTGCCGGGCAGGGCCCGACAGCCGCGCCTTACGGGTAGAACTTACGAAGATGCTCAATGTTGCATGAGTTTTGCAACTGAATGTCATCTTCGGTCTCTAGACAGACTGCGCCGAGTCTGGTGACTCGTACTACCCGGTAAGGGACTTCCCACTTTGACGTCAACTTGTTTGTACCGTTGGCGGACTTAACATGCCTAAGGACAAGGTCGCCTTCCTCAAGGCTCCAGGCATGAACCCTGCGGCTGTGATAGGGACGCAGGGCTTGCTGGTAGCGTGTAGCACGCGTAGCAGCCCAGAGACGGTTCTCCTCAAGGATCACGGCATCGTCATGCTGGTGCTGTTCTTGCTCTACTTAATCGTAGGCAAATACTCGAGGTGACCCGTATATGAGTTCCGTGGGGATCATTTCTTCTGCCCCATAGACTAGGGAGAAGGGAGTGTGGCCGGTAGCTCGATTTGGTGTCGTACGGAGGGACCAAAGAACCACCAACAACTCGTTGATCCAGCGTCTGCCGCACTTCCGCAGCTTGTCGAAAGTTCTTGTCTTGAGTCCTCGCAGCACTTCAGCGTTCATCCTCTCAGTTTGTCCATTGCTCCTGGGATGAGCAACAGAGGCGAATGAAACCTTGCTTCCGAGGGTTTGAACATATTGCATGAAGGCGCGGCTTGTGAATTGGGTGCCATTGTCAGTGATGACTCTGGCGGGTACTCCGAAGCGGCACATCAATCCCTTCAAGAACTTGATAGCTGATTGTGCGGTCACCTTTCTCATAGGCTCCACCTCCGACCACTTTGTAAACTTGTCGATTGCAACGTACAAGAATTCAAAGCCCCCGGTAGCATGGGGGAAGGGTCCCAAGATGTCGAGCCCCCAGATCGAAAATGGCCATGACAAAGGGATCGTCTGGAGAGCTTGAGCAGGTTGATGGATACTCTTGGAGTAGAACTGGCCGGCTTCACATCTGGTGACTAGCTCGATTGCATCTTGGAGGGCCGTGGGCCAGTAGAAACCTTGCCGGAAAGCTTTTCCAACCAAGGCCCTTGATCCAATATGGGAGCCGCACACGCCTTTGTGTATCTCTGCCACAGTTCCTTCCCCTCTTCCCGGCAAATGCACTTCAATTTCACACCGTTGGGCCTCCTTCAGTATAGTGTGTTATCGACAAACTGATACATACTGGCCCTCTGGGCTACTCTTTCAGCTTCTTCTTGCTCTTCGGGAAGTTCTCCTGTTTGAAGGTAATGCACTATGTGCTGTGCCCAAGTTGGAGCCTGAGGCACGGCAACAAGGATCATTGGCACCTCCTCATTCGTGGGATCTCATATCTCAACCGCAAGAACTGGTAGTTCGGTGGGAGGGTGCTGCTCACCAGGGGAAGTGGAGTTGTTCCCGCCAACCTCTCTACCGGGGGCTTCGGGAAGCTCTGCCGGGAGAGGCTTGTTGGAGTCCAGTTTGCTCCTCTTTCTGGCCATTGTTGTTGGGGATATTGAGGGTTGAGTCAGGTGGAGAACAAAAGTCCCTGGTTCCACAGGAAGCTTTTGCGCAGCGCATTTTGACAGATGATCAACAATGTTGTTTTCTGCACACGGCACGTGCTCTGTTTGCAATCCGTCAAAACGCTCCTCTAGCTTTCTCACCTCCTCCACATATGCCTCCATCAATGGACTATGGTAATCCTTGTTTACATGTCTCACCACAAACTGTGAGTCTCCACGAATGATCAACTTCTTAATTCCCAATTCTGTTGCGATCCTGAGCCCGACAAGGAGTCCTTCATATTCTACAGTGTTGTTGGCAGCTTTCTCCCGGGGAAAATGCATTTGGACCACATACTTGAGGTGCTCTCTAGTGGGTGCGACAAGGAGCACGCCAGCCCCGGCGCCTTGCAGTGAGAAGGCACCATCAAAGTACATGATCCACTCTTGGGGAGCCTCCTTGCCGGGGAAAACTGTTTCTGGTGTTTCGTCATCTGGGGTCGGTGTCCATTCCGCGATGAACTCCGCCAATGCCCTACTTTGAATGGTTGATGTACTCTCATACTTCAGACCAAAGCTCGACAATTCCAAAGCCCATTCTACTATCCTGCCAGTGGCCTCCGGGTTCCTCAGTATGCGTTGCAAAGGGAAGTGGGTGACAACTGTGATCTCGTTGGCTTGGAAGTAGTGGCGCAGTTTCCTCGAGGCCATGATGAGGCCAAAGATCAACTTTTGCATGCCAGAGTACCTTGATGTAGGACCCTGCAATAGGGAGCTAACAAAGTACACTGGCCGTTGCACCACCTTCTTTTTTGCCGCGGTCTTGGAATTGTCTCCGTTATCCTGCTCTTCTTTCTCCTGATCTGCACCGGACCTTGCCGGGATAGGTTCACTTTCCTCTCCGGAGGGGACAGTAGCTGCAGCTACTCCTTCATCTACTTCCCGCTGCGCCACCAACGCTGCACTAACCACTTGATTGGTTGCCGCTAGGTACAGCAACAACGGCTCTTGTGGTTTAGGAGCGACCAAGGTGGGAGCAGAGGAAAGATAGGTCTTCAAGTCTCGCAGCGCTGCATCTACCTCCGGGGTCCACTTCAATGGCCCTGCCTTCTTCAAAGTTTCGAAGAACGGCAAGGCGCGCTCGACAGACTTGGATATGAACCTACTCAGCGCGACAACACATCCGGTCAGGCGCCTCACGTCTTTAACTGTCTTGGGTGCTTGAATCTGCTCGATCGCCTTGATCTTGTCGGGGTTGGCCTCTATCCCCCGATGGGACATGAAGAAACCAAGTAGCTTGCCGGAGGGAACGCCAAACACACACTTCTCAGGGTTTAACTTCAAGTTGATCTTGCGTAGATTTGCAAAGGTCTCTTCCAAGTCCTAAATGAGAGTTGACTTGTCCTTGGTCTTGGCTACTATGTCATCCATGTAAGCTTCAATATTCCTGTGCAATTGAGGCTTAAAACCAATTTGCACTGCCCTTGCAAAAGTGGATCCAGCGCTCTTCAACCCGAAAGGCATCCGCACAAAGCAGTATGTGCCACACGGGGTTATGAACGCGGTCTTCTCCTCGTCCTCCTTGGACACGAAGATCTGATGGTACCCGGAGTATGCATCCAAGAAGGAAAGCTGATCACACCCGGAAGTAGAATCTACGATCTGGTCAATGCACGGCAAGGGGAACGGGTCCTTTGGGCATGCCTTATTCAGATCCGTGAAGTCTATGCAAAGCGTCCATTTCCCGTTCACCTTGCACACTACCGACGGGTTCGCCAACCATGTTGGGTGCAACACTCCTCAGACCAAACCAGCTGCTTCAAGCTTCTTGATCTCATCGGCAATGAACTATTGCCACTCCAAAGCTTGCTTCCTAACTTTCTGCTTGACGGGCCGGGCATGAGGGCAGACAACTAGGTGGTGCTCGATTACCTCCCTGGGAACACCGGGGATGTCAGATGGTTGCCAGGCAAACACATCTACATTCGCCCGCAGGAAGGCAACAAGCGCGCGTTCCTATTTGTCATCAATGGTGGAGCTGATGGTGAACGTACCACCAACAACATCCATCCCTGCCGGGACCTTCTTCACCGCAGGTGAGGCAACTTTGGGCTTCTTGCTGGTGGAGCTCTTCGGCAAATCATCGACGGGTGCAGCACACTCCGAAGTGGTGCGCTTCCTGGATTCCTTGGCGGTATCTGATGTCTACTACGCAACTTTATTCTTGTAGACTCGTGTTGGGCCTCCAAGCGCAGAGTTTTGTAGGACAGTAGCAATTTTCCCTCAAGTGGATGGCCTAAGGTTTATCAATCCGTGGGAGGCGTAGGATGAAGATGGTCTCTCTCAAAAAACCCTGCAACAAAACACAAGAAATCTCTTGAGTCCCCAACACACCCAATACAATGGCAAATTGTAGAGGTGCACTAGTTCGGCGAAGAGATGGTGATAAAAGTGCAATATGGATGGTAGAAATATATCTTTACAATTTGAATAAATAAAAATAGCAAGGTAGCGAACGATAAAAGTGAGCACAAACGGTATTGCAATGCTTGAAAAAAAGGCCTAGGGTCCGTACTTTTGCTAGTGCAATCTCTCAACAATGCAAATCTAATTGGATCATATAACCATCCCTCAATCTGCGATGAAGAATCACTCCAAAGTTCTTATCTAGCGGAGAACATAAGAAGAAATTGTTTGTAGATATTCTTTCCGATCGATCTATCCAAGAGTTCGTACTAAAATAACACCAAGTTATTCTTTCCGATCGATCTATCAAGAGTTCGTACTAAAATAACACGTAGCTATTCTTTCCGATCGATCTATCAAGAGTTCGTACTAAAATAATACCAAAGCAAATTCAGATTCATAATACTCAATCCAACACAAAGAACCTCAAAGAGTGCCCCAAGATTTCTACCGGAGAAACAAGGACGAAAACATGCATCAACCCCTATGCATAGATTACCCCAATGTCACCTCAGGAATCCGTGAGTTGAGTGCCAAAAAATAAATCAAGTGAATCAATATAATACCCCATTGTCACCACGGGTATTCATATGCAAGACATATATCAAGTGCTCTCAAATCCATAAAAGTAGTCAATCCGATAAAACAAAATCTCAAAGGTAAAACTCAATTCATCACAAGATAGAGAGGGGAAAACACCATATGATCCAACTATATTAACAAAGCCTGCGATACATCAAGATCGTGACATCTCAAGAACAGGAGAGAGAGAGAGAGATTAAACACATAGCTACTGGTACAAACCCTCAGCGCCGAGGGTGGACTACTCCCTCCTTATCATGGTGGCCACCGGGATGATGAAGATGGCCACCGGTGATGATTTCCCCCTCCGACAGGGTGCCGGAACAGGGTCTAGATTGGTTTTTCGTGGCTACAGAGGCTTGCCGCGGCAGAACTTCTGATCTAGGGTTACCCCAAGAGTTTTTGGAATATTTGGGAATTTATAGGGCGAAGAGGCGGTGCGGGAGGCCACCGAGGTGGGCACAACCCACCTGGGCCCGCCTGGGCCCCCAGGTGCGCCCTGGTGGGTTCTGCTCTCCTCGAAGCTCCCCTCTGGTACTTCTTTGGCCCACCGGGTGTCTTCTGGTCCAGAAAAAATCTCCAAAAAGTTTCGCTGCGTTTGGACTCCGTTTGGTATTGATTTTCTACGATGTAAAAAACAAGCAAAAAACAGCAACTGGCACTGGGCACTAAGTCAATAGGTTAGTCCCAAAAAATTATATAAAGTTGCTATAAAATGATTGTAAAACATCCAAGAATGATAATATAACAGGATGAATACTTCATAAATTATAGATACGTTGGAGACGTATCAGCATCCCCAAGCTTAATTCCTACTCATCCTCAAGTAGGTAAATGATGAAAAAAAATAATTTATGAAGTGTGAATGCTAGCAAAATGCATAAGTTTGATCAATGATAATTTCAATCACTTTTTCTAGCATCATAACAGCAACTCTTTCTCATAAAACTTATCATGATAAAGTAGCAATTGAAAATGGAATTTTTGTTGTGGAACGCTACCTATCATATTCATCATATACTCTTTCTTTTGTAGCATGGACATTTGGACTTGAATGATTCAAAGAAATAGTCTATAATTTGACATGAAGACATCAATACTCAAGCATATCAACAAGCAACCATGTCTTTGAAAATATCAACACTAAAGAAAGTTATCCCTAGCCCATCATGCTCAATCATTGATCCATTTGCAAAACACACTCGCATATTAGCTACATCCAATGCTCAAGTACGATCATAGTGCCCCTTAGTTGGTGCTTTATAAGAGAAGATGGAGACTCAAATAAAAATAAAAATTGCATAAATTAAATAGATAGGCCCTTCGCAGAGGGAAGTAGGGATTTGTAGAGGTGCCAGAGCTCAAAGCTTAAATTGAGAGATAAAAATTTTGAGAGGCATACTTTTCCCATCAACGAAAACGACTGAGTAATTCCCAACACTTTCCATGCTAGATATATCATAGGCGTTTCCCAAACAGAAAATAAAGTTTATTCCTTTTCCCACTATTCTTTCACGATCCATGGCTAGCCGTATCCACGGGTGCCCTCCATACCAACACTTTCCAAGGAATTTATTATTTGACAACATAAAGTAAATTCATTTTTTATTTCGGGACTGGGCATCCCTAGTACCTTTGCCGTACTCTCGTGCAATGACAAGTGAATAAACACTCATCTTGAGAATAACACATCTAGCATGGAAAATATTGGCCACCCCCTGCCGCTTCATGAGCGGTACGAGCACACAAAAAGGAAATTATTTTGAAAATTTAGAGATGGCACATATAAATTTGCTTAGAACGGCATGGAAATACCGCATACAGGTAGGTATGGTGGACTCATTTGGCACAACTTTGGGTTTAAGAATTTGGATGCACAAGTAGTATTCCCACTTAGTACAAATGGAGGCTAGCAAAAAGATTGAGAAGCAACCAACTAAGAAACGAAAATTCTCATAAACGAGCATTAAACATAACTAACACCAAATAATGCACCACAAGTAGGATGTAATTTCATTGCATAACTATTGACTTTCGTGCTTGCATAGGGAATCACAAACCTTAACACCAATATTCTTACTAAAGCATAATTACTCACCAACATGACTCCCATATTATTATCTCCATATCGCAAAACTATTACAAGGAATCAAACTTATCATATCCAATGATCTATATGAAAGTTTTTATTATATCTTTCTTGGATATCCATCACTTTGGGACCAATTTCATAGCTTGTGAAAATTTTCATCACTATTATCAACTCTCAAAATAATATAAGTGAAGCATGAGAGTGTTCGACAAACTACTCCAAAAAGATATAAGTGAAGATCATGCGAGTAGTTAAGTAAATGGGTAGCTATTTGAGAACTCTCTTTTATTTAAAAACTTTCAGATCTAAGTATTTTATTAAAACAGCAAGAAAAACAAAACAAAATGACATTCTAAGAATAGCACACATCATGTGAAGAAGCAAAAACATAGGCTCAACTGATACTAACCGATCGTTGTTCATGAAGAAAGGTGGGATGCCTACCGGGGCATCCCCAAGCTTAGATGCTTGAGACTTCTTGGATTATTAACTTGGGATGCCTTGGGCATCCCCAAACTTGAGCTTTTGTGTCTCCTTAATTCCTTTTATAACACGGTTTCCCTAAATCTTAAAAACTTCATCCACACAAAACTCAACAAGAACTCGTGAGATAAGTTAGTATAAATCAATGCAAAAACCTTATCATTCTCTACTATAGCAAATCACTAAAATTATTATTCAACATTGCATACTAAATTCCTCTGCAAATTTAATACTCCTATCCACAAATAGAATCATTAAACAAGCAAACATATGCAAACAATGCGAACATAACAGCAACTGTCTAAACAGGACAGTCTATAAAGAGTGCAATTGTACTCATACTTCCCTAACTCCAAAAACTTTGAAAATTTACTAAACTGTAGAAAATTTATTATATCTTACTTTTCAAGAAATTATAACATTTTATCACATTCTTTCTTTTCTCGGGAATTTTTGCAACAGCGACAAACTTTCTGTTTTGAAACCGCAACTCAGATACTTGCAAAATAAGCATGGTGATGGCTATCCTTGACATTTTTATTGAAGTAAAAGATGAAAAACATTACTCTAAATAACATCAAGAATATACAAATAAAATAAAATGATGCTCCAAGCAAAACACATATCATGTGATGAATAAAATTATAGCTCCAAGTGAGGTTACCGATAATGTCGGAGACGAAAGAGGGGATGCCTTCCGGGGCATCCCCAAGCTTAGTTGCTTGGATCTTCCTTGAATATTACATTGGGGGTGCCTTGGGAATCCCCAATCTTAGGGTCTTGTCACTTCTTATTCTCCTCATATCGATATCTCACCCAAAACTTGAAAACTTCAATCACACAAAACATAACGGAACTTCGTGAGATGGGTTAGTATGATAAAGACAAATCATTCACTTTTGTACTGTAAAAGACAAGATTCATAATTTTTCTCACACAATTCCTACTGTACTCTACAATTTTCAAAATTTATATTAAGCAATATAAGCCATAGAAACTAGAAAACAAGCAAACTATGCATTGCAAACAGAATCTGTCAAAAACAGAACAGTATGTAAATATCTGAATTAAGGTCATAATTCTGTAACTCCAGAAATTCTGAAAAATTAGGAAGTCTTAGAAAATTTGTATACCCATCAACTTTAAAAAATTCAGAATTTTTCCACGTTCCAGTAAAAGACAGGAATTTCTGCACTGGACGCAAAAGTTTCTGTTTTTGCACAGAATCAAGTGAACTATCATCCACACTATCCCAAAGGCTTTACTTGGCACTTTATTGAAACAAAAGCTATAAAAAACAAGATCATTGCAGTAGCCTAACCATGTGAACACACAAAAATAGTAGTTAAAAGTGTTGGGTTGTCTCCCAACAAGCGCTTTTCTTTAATGCCTTTTAGCTAGGCATGATGATTTCAATGATGCTCGCATAAAAGATAAGAACTGGAACATAAAGAGAGCATCATGAAGCATATAACTAGCACATTTAAGTCTAACCCACTTCCAATGCATAGGGATTTTGTGAGCAAACAATTTATGGGAACAAGAATCAACTAGCATAGGAAGGCAAAACAAGCAAAACTTCATGATTTTCAACACATAGAGAGGAAACTTGGTATTAGTGACAAGCCTACAAGCATATGTTCCTCTCTCATAATAATTTTCAGTAGCATAATGAATGAATTCAACAATATAGCCATCACATAAAGCATTCTTTTCATGATCCACAAGCATAAAAAAATTCTTACTCTCCACACAAGCAAATTTATTCTCATCAATAGTAGTGGGAGCAAATTCAACAAAATAACTATCATGTGCTACTTGATTGACATAATCAAATTGAACATTAAAATTATGATGACAAGTTTCACGGTTATCATTATTCTTTATAGCACGCATGTCATCACCATAATCATCATAGATAGCAACTTTGTTGTCATGATCAATTGAAACCTCTTCCAAAATAGTGGATTCATCACTAAATAAAGTCATGACCTCTCCAAATCCACTTTCATAATTATCACAATAAGATTCAACACCCTCCAAAATAGTGGGATCATTAGTACCTAGAGTTGACACTCTTCCAAACCCACTTTCATCAATATAATCATCATAAATAGGAGGCATGCTACCATTATAACAAATTTGCACATGAAAACTTGGGGGACTAAAAATATCATCTTCATCAAACATAGCATCCCCAAGCTTGTAGCATTGCATATCATTAGCATCATGGATATTCAAAGAATTCATACCAACAACATTGCAATCATGCTCATCATTCAAATATTTTTTGTCAATTTTTTTATAGAATTCTTCTTCTATCAATTGAGCACAATTTTCCTTTCCATCATTTTCACGAAACACATTATAGAGATGAATAATATGATGCAACCTCAATTCCATTTTTTTAATTTTATTTTTATAAACCAAACTAGTGATAAAACAAGAAACTAAAAGATTCAATTGCAACATCTAAAGATATACCTTCAAGCACTCACCTCCCCGGCAACGGCGCCACAAAAGAGCTTGATGTCTACTACGCAACTTTATTCTTGTAGACTCGTGTTGGGCCTCCAAGCGCAGAGTTTTGTAGGATAGTAGCAATTTTCCCTCAAGTGGATGACCTAAGGTTTATCAATCCATGGGAGGCGGAGGATGAAGATGGTCTCTCTCAAACAACCCTGCAACCAAATACAAGAAATCTCTTGTGTCCCCAACAAACCCAATACAATGGCAAATTGTATAGGTGCACTAGTTCGGCGAAGAGATGGTGATAAAAGTGCAATATGGATGGTAGAAATACATTTTTACAATCTGAATAAATAAAAACAGCAAGGTAGCGAATGATAAAAGTGAGCACAAACGGTATTGCAATGCTTGAAAACAAGGCCTAGGGTCCGTACTTTCGCTAGTGCCGGGGGCTTCGGGAAGCTCTGCCGGGAGAGGCTTGTTGGAGTCTAGTTTCCTCCTCTTTCTGGACATTGTTGTTGGGGATACTGAGGGTTGAGTCAGGTGAAGAACAAAAGTCCCTGGTTCCACCGGAAGCTTTTGCGCAGCGCATTTTGACAGATGATCAGCAATGCTGTTTTCTGCACGTGGCACGTGCTCTGCTTGCAATCCGTCAAAACGCTCCTCCAGCTTTCTCACCTCCTTCACATATGCCTCCATCAATGGACTCTGGTAATCCTTGTTTACTTGTCTAACCACAAGCTGTGAGTCTCGACGAATGATCAACTTCTTAATTCCCAATTCTGTTGCGATGCTGAGCCCGGCAAGGAGTCCTTCATATTCTGTAGTGTTGTTGGTAGCTTTCTCTTGGGGAAAATGCATTTGGACCACATACTTGAGGTGCTCTCTAGTGGGTGCGACAAGGAGCACGCCAGCCCCTGCGCCTTGCAGTGAGAAGGCACCATCAAAGTACACGATCCACTCTTGGGGAGCCTCCTTGCCGGGGAAAACTGTTTCTGGTGTTTCTTCATCTGGGGTCGGTATCCATTCTGCGATGAACTCCGCCAATGCCCTACTCTGAATGGTTGATGTACTCTCATACTTCAGACCAAAGCTCAACAATTCCAAAGCCCATTCTACTATCCTGCCAGTGGCCTCCGGGTTCCTCAGTATGCGTTGCAAAGGGAAGCGGGTGACAACTGTGATCTCGTGGGCTTGGAAGTAGTGGCGCAGTTTCCTCGAGGCCATGATGAGGCCAAAGATCAAATTTTGCACGCGAGAGTACCTTGATCTAGGACCCTGCACTAGGGAGCTGACAAAGTACACTGGCCGTTGCACCACCTTCTTTTTTGCCGCAGTCTTGGAATTGTCTCCGTTATCCCGCTCTTCTTTCTCCTGATCTGCACCGGACCTTGCCGGGATAGGTTCACTTTCCTCTCCGGAGGGGACAGTAGCTGTAGCTACTCCTTCATCTACTTCCCGCTGCGCCACCAATGCTGCACTAAGCACTTGATTGGTTGCCGCTAGGTACAGTAGCAACGGCTCTTGTGGTTTTAGGAGCGACCAAGGTGGGAGCAGAGGAAAGATAGGTCTTCAAGTCTCGCAGCGCTGCTTCTGCCTCCGGGGTCCACTTCATTGGCCCTGCCTTCTTCAAAGTTTTGAAGAACGACAAGGCGCGCTCGGCAGACTTGGATATGAACCTACTCAGCGCGACAACACATCCGGTCAGGTGCCTCACATCTTTAACTGTCTTGGGTGCTTGAATCTGCTCGATCGCCTTGATCTTGTCGGGGTTGGCCTCTATCCCCCGGTGGGACATGAAGAAACCAAGTAGCTTGCCAGAGGGAACGCCAAACACACACTTCGTAGGGTTTAACTTCAATTTATCTTGTGTAGATTCACAAAGGTCTCTTCCAAGTCCTGAATGAGAGTTGACTTGTCCTTGGTCTTGACTACTATGTCATCCATGTAAGCTTCAATATTCCTGTGCAATTGAGGCTTAAAACCAATTTGCACTGCCCTTGAAAAAGTGGATCCAGCGCTCTTCAACCCGAAAGGCATCCGCACAAAGCAGTACGTGCCACATGGGGTTATGAACGCGGTCTTCTCCTCGTCCTCCTTGGACATGAAGATCTGATGGTACCCAGGGTATGCATCCAAGAAGGAAAGCAGATCACACCCAGAAGTGGAATCTACGATCTGGTCAATGCACGGCAAGGGGAATGGTTCCTTCGGGCATGCCTTATTCAGATCCGTGAAGTCTATGCAAAGCCTCCATTTCCCGTTCGCCTTGCGCACTACCACCGGGTTCGCCAACCATGTTGGGTGCAACACTCCTCTGATCAAACCAGCTGCTTCAAGCTTCTTGATCTCCTCGGCAATGAACTATTGCCGCTCCAAAGCTTGCTTCCTAACTTTCTGCTAGATGGGCCGGGCATGAGGGCAGACAACTAGGTGGTGCTCGATTACCTCCCTGGGAACACCGGGGATGTCAGATGGTTGCTAGGCAAACACATCTACATTCGCTCGCAGGAAGGCAACGAGCGCACTTTCCTATTTGTCATCAATGGTGGAGCTAATGGTGAATGTACCACCAATGCCATCCAGCCCTGCCGGGACCTTCTTCACTGCAGGTGAGGCAACTTTGGGCTTCTTGCTGGTGGAGCTCTCCGGCAAATCATTGACAGGTGCAGCACACTCCGAAGAGGTGCGCTTTCCGTATTCCTTGCCGGTATCTGATGTCTACTACGCAACTTTATTCTTGTAGACTCGTGTTGGGCCTCCAAGCGCAGAGTTTTGTAGGACAGTAGCAATTTTCCCTCAAGTGGATGACCTAAGGTTTATCAATCCGTGGGAGGCGTAGGATGAAGATGGTCTCTCTCAAACAACCCTGCAACCAAATACAAGAAATCTCTTGTGTCCCCAACACACCCAATACAATGGCAAATTGTATAGGTGCACTAGTTCAGCGAAGAGATGGTGATAAAAGTGCAATATGGATGGTAGAAATATATTTTTACAATCTGAATAAACAAAAACAGCAAGGTAGCGAACGATAAAAGTGAGCACAAACGGTATTGCAATGCTTGAAAACAAGGCCTAGGGTCCGTACTTTCGCTAGTGCAATCTCTCAACAATGCTAATCTAATTGGATCATATAACCATCCCTCAACGTGCGATGAAGAATCACTCGAAAGTTCTTATCTAGCGGAGAACATAAGAAGAAATTGTTTGTAGATATTCTTTCTGATCGATCTATCCAAGAATTCGTACTAAAATAACACCAAGTTATTCTTTTCGATCGATCTATCAAGAGTTCATACTAAAATAACACGTAGCTATTCTTTCCGATCGATCTATCAAGAGTTCGTACTAAAATAACACCAAAGAAAATTCAGATTCATAATACTCAATCCAACACAAAGAACCTCAATGAGTGCCCCAAGATTTCTACCGGAGAAACAAGGACGAAAACGTGCATCAACCCCTATGCATAGATTAACCCAATGTCAGCTCGAGAATCCGCGAGTTGAGTGCCAAAACATAAATCAAGTGAATCAATATAATACCCCATTGTCACCATGGGTATTCATATGCAAGACATATATCAAGTGCTCTCAAATCCATAAAAGTATTCAATCCGATAAAACGAAATCTCAAAGGTAAAACTCAATTCTTCACAAGATAGAGAGGGGAAAACACCATATGATCCAACTATATTAACAAAGCCCGCGATACATCAAGATCGTGACATCTCAAGAACACGAGAGAGAGAGAGAGAGAGATTAAACACATAGCTACTGGTACAAACCCTCAGCCCCGAGGGTGGACTACTCCCTCCTCATCATGGTGGCCGCCGGGATGATGAAGATGGCCATCGGTGATGATTTCCCCCTCCGGCAGGTTGCCGGAACGGGGTCTAGATTGGTTTTTCATGGCTACAGAGGCTTGCGGCGGAGGAACTTCTGATCTAGGGGTACCCCAAGGGTTTTTGGAATATTTGGGAATTTATAGGGCGAAGAGGCGGTGCGGGAGGCCACCGAGGTGGGCACAACCCACCTGGGCACGCCTGGGCCCCCAGGCGCGCCCTGTTGGGTTGTGCTTTCCTCGGAGCTCCCCTCTAGTACTTCTTTGGACCACCGGGTGTCTTCTGGTCTAGAAAAAATCTCCAAAAAGTTTCGCTGCGTTTGGACTTCGTTTGGTATTGATTTTCTGCGATGTAAAAAACAAGCAAAAAACAGCAACTGGCACTGGGCACTAAGTCAATAGGTTAGTCCCAAAAAATGATATAAAGTTGCTATAAAATGATTGTAAAACATCCAAGAATGATAATATAATAGCATGAATACTTCATAAATTATAGATACGTTGGAGACGTATCAGTATCCTTGCTAGCTTTCTTCCCTTTCTTACTTTCCTTGGCGGGAGCTGCAGCTTCCGCGGCCTCTTGCAGGTCTCTCTGGATGCTGGGGAACCTTGCCACGGCGGCCTCCTCTGCCGCCTCGGCCCTTCCCGCGAACACCTTCTTGGTCTCTCTCCTTGTCACACTTCTCGTACTCAGCTTTCTGCTTCTTGACTTGTTGCTCAACTTGGTGACACTCTTGGAGATCATGGCCCTTGGTTCGATGGATCTTGCAGTATGGCCCGTTAGCCTTCCCGGCCTTTTCAGCCGCCGCAGCCTCCCGGCAATCAGTGCACGCAGCAACTTCCTTGTCGGGGACTTCGGTGTTGGCCTTCTTGCCGGTACTAGGAGTGCCAGAGCCCTCAACAGCCAATACTGCCTTTTCCCTGCACTTCTTGTTGCATTTCTTATTCTTCCTCTTCGGGTCGGCGGCATCGTCATCATCTTCTGAGTCGACTTTGACGCCGTCCTCTTCTCCGGGGAGTCGCCTCCCTTCCTCTGTTCTGGCACACTTATCCGCCAAAGTGTACTACTCATTCACAGTCTTGGGCAACCGAACGTTCATCTTGGAATGTATCCTCCTGTTGCGCACGTTGGACTAGAACGCGACAATCACAGATGCCCGGTGGATGTCTGGGATGTTTCTGTGCACCCGGCTAAACCTCTGCATGTACTTCCACAAGCTCTCCCCTTCCTTCGCTGGGCCATCCTGGTTCTTGATGGCCGCCCGTGAAGGCGCCAACAAACTCGTGGCACAGGTCAACCCATGATGAGATGGAATTCTCTGAAAGGTTCATCAGCCATGACCTCACATTTGACTTGAACGCCAAAGGGATGTAATTGGCGAACACCTTCTCATCTCTCCCCCCGGCAGCTTGAACAACGATAGTGTAGATGCTCAAGAACTCTGCCGGGTTCAACCTTCCATCATACTTCTCTGGTATCTCTGGCTTGAAAACGCGGGCAGATGGCCAACGGACGTGCCGCAGCTCACGAGTGAAGGCAGGGCACCCAACCTTGAAAGGCAAGTACCCGCCTTTACTGGGTGCGGGTTCATCGACGTTTGGGCCATTGTGCCTGTCAGATTGGCGGCGGGTTTCGCGGCGTCGTTCTATGGTGACACACGTGTCCTCCCTCCACCGATCTTCCAGGACCTGCCGCTGATCTCGACGGGCCCGAGGGTCAGATGAAGCCATCGATACCTCGTCGGGCTCCTGGTTGCGTTGTTCTGGTTTTGACCCTTGTGCTGGCCGTCCCGGAAGGGACTGCACCATTGGAGTGGCCCCCTCAGCACGGTCAGCAGCTCGGGCCGTGGTTGTCGCTTGCGGAAGCCGTGGCGGATCCGCCCGCTGCGATCCTCCTGCTTCAGCAAAACCGATCAAACTCTGGATGGTGGCTCTCCACTCATCCATCTGATCGGCCGCTGGTGGAAATCTCAGCAGGAGTTGGGCTTGCGCCATGGCTTCCGAAGCAGTGCTTGGCATGGACGACGACGCAGACCGCGACGTCGCCCGACTCTTGTCAGTACCAGTGGCAGCGGCGTCGTGCTCTTGTTGCTGCGAGCCAGCCGCCATAGTGGTACGATGGCGAGAAGGGTGCACCTGGGGGTTGACGACCCCGTTCGGTGCTTCATCTTGGTTACCCCGCCCCAGGGGAGGCGCTCGCCTCACCGTTGCGCCCATCGCAGGGGCAGCCAGGGGGCCGCGGTTCACGCCAGAGCGAGCGTTGTCATTGTGGCTGCGTCCTTTGGCACGGTGGGGAGGTGGAGACTGAACGTTCTCCCCATCCATGCGGTGTGGAGCACGGCCGTCGGAGTGCTGTTGATGCCGCCCTCCTCTAGCGTCTTCTGCTCCCGGCTCGGCCACGGGGAGGAACGACGACAGCGCCACCTGCGCTGGTTGAAAGGATCGATAAGAGGTGTCTAGAGCGGGGGGGGGGGGGTGTGATTAGACCCTCAACAAGGAAAAGTAGCAGTTTTAAATTTCTTCAAGTTAAGGTGGAGTTTTAGCACAAGTTTAAACATTCACAATACATTTCAAGCAAGCATGGCAAGAGTATATAAGCAGCAGAAAGTAAAGCATGCAAGTTGCAAGAAAGTAAAGGGATGGGATTGGAGTGTGCAAACGCAATAGGAGACACGGAGATTTTTGGCGTGGTTCCGATAGGTGGTGCTATCGTACATCCACGTTGATGGAGACTTCAACCCACGAAGGGTAACGATTGCGCGAGTCCACGGAGGGCTCCACCCACGAAGAGTCCATGAAGAAGCAACCTTGTCTATCCCACCATGGCCATCGCCCACGAAGGACTTGCCTCACTTGGGTAGATCTTCACAAAGTAGGCGATCTCCTTGCCCTTACAAACTCCTTGGTTCAACTCCACAATCTTGACGGAGGCTCCCAAGTGACACCTAACCAATCTAGGAGACACCACTCTCCAAAAGGTAATAGATGGTGTGTTGATGATGAACTCCTTGCTCTTGTGCTTCAAATGATAGTCTCCCCAACACTCAACTCTCTCTCTCAGATTTGGCTATGGTGGAAAGATGATTTGAGTGGAAAGCAACTTGGGGAAGACTAGATATCAAGATTCTTGTGGTTGGATTGGAATGTCTTGGTCTCAACACATGAGTAGGTGGTGTTCTCTCAGAAAATGAGTAGTGGAAGTGTAGGCACGTTCTGATGGCTTTCTCACTAATGGAGAAGGGGTGGAGGGGTATTTATAGCCTCCACACAAAATCTAACCGTTACACACAATTTACCAAACTCGGTGCGACCGAATTGTGAAACTCGGTGAGACCGACCTGGTTCAAAATGTGAACGTTAGGCTTTTCGGTGGGACCGACAAGGTCAACTCGGTGAGACCGATGCGCTAGGGTTAGGGTGAAACCTCATCTCGGTGAGACCGATTGCATGAACTCGGTGAGACCGATTTCAGCAATAAGCAAACAGAGACTTGGTCAAGCAAACTCGGTGGTACCGACTGCGTATCTCGGTGAGACCGAAGTAACTGCAATAGGTAACAGAGAGTTTGCAGGGCCGTCTTGGTGAGTCCGAGATCCCATCGGTGAGACCGAACTGATTAGGGTTTCTGGCAGTGGCTATGTCAAGTGAACTCGGTGGCGCCGGATGAATCAAATCGGTGGGGCCGAGTTTGACTTTAGGTTTAGGACATATTTGGAATGAGAAAGTGGTTGAGGGCTATGGAGCATATCACTAAGCACTTTGAGCAAGTAGACCATTAAGCAACACCTCATCCCCTTTTAATTGTATTGGCTTTTCCTATGGACTCAATGTGATCTTGGATCACTAAAATGAAAATGAAGAGTCTTGGGCTTTTGCCAATATGTGTCCTTAGCATCTTGAAGGGGTTCCACATCCTCCTGTCCTGCCACTCCACTATTGAACTCATCTGAAATATACTAGATGAAAATATTAGTCCAATAAGAAATATGTTGACATTAATTACCAAAATCACCCAGGGAGCACTTGTGCTTTCAATCTCCCCCTTTTTGGTAATTGATGACAACATACATCAAAGCTTTTAGATAAAGATATGAAGTGTAACAAGTAAAGATTTGGAAGAACATGCAACATGAATTGGCTCCCCCTACATGTATGCAATCATTCGAAGATAGATTATAAAAGTATGTGAATGCATAAACATGTCAGAGCAAGCAATGAGTTACATGTATCTTGGCTATATGCATCAGAGCAAATGATGTGAAGTGCAGAAAATATACCTACATGTTCATGAGTCCTTCTTGCAAACAATATGTACATCAGCAAGAGATCCTCATGCACATGAGTGTGATGCATATACTTACCTTGTGGCCTTGAGCTGACTTTGGAAGATATGAACCTGAGAAAACAGGGTTAGATAACACATGAACATCTACTAAACAGAGCTAGAACAGGAAACCACAAGAGTACGAAGACTGGGATGACATGTAGTGAGTGAGTACTTAGTACTCTATTTGGATATTGACATGTCCCCAAGGGATAAAGATATGCAATGAATTCCAAAGATTTTCTTCCCTTAAGTGTCTTTCTCCCCCTGAATCTGATATTGGATAATGGGAGAAGATAGGGAATAAAAAATCAAAGCAAAGAAAATCCGAGCAAAAGACACAAAGAAACATCTACTAACATGTCTTTCCCCTCTTAAAGACATGTGGCTTCTCTCCTCCTTGAATACCAGGCATCTGGGATGGCTAAGAAGTCTCCCTCTCCCTTTGATGTGGTTAAGCTTTGATGTGCTCTCTCTCCCCCTTTGACATCAATTTCCAAGAAGGGATCTTCTAGAGCATGAGTCAAGTAGGTTTGGTCCTTGAGTCACATTACAAAGCAACAAGTAATTTAAGATGCTGGTAGAGGACAAGAATCATCGAGTGGAGCTGAAACAGATATGCAGGATGCAAATGGCAAAATGTTTCCTCATTAGTGAAATCGGTAACACCGAATTTTTTTCCTTCAATGGCACTGAGTTGTTTCGGTTTAGCCGATAAGAAAAAATTCGGTGATGCCAAATTTAACACAGAGAATTTTTTTTTGTCATCTCAGCTCACTAGGCAAATAAGATCTCACAAAGATTTGCAGGGAATTAACTGAAGGATTTGCAATGAATTAAATGCAGAGAATGCAGAAAATAACAGAGAAAGGAAAAGAAATCTAGATGAAGTATGCAAGAGATAAATGCAAGAACACATAGAAACACTAGAGAACTTCATCTAGAATTGGTCGGCGACAGAGTCACCTATGTTAGAGTATATTGACTTAGGAGTCAAGTAAAGACACTTGATCATAGGTCATACTCATCGTTTAAGCTCAAAATGGGGTTGCCATTTTTTGTTTAAGCATTTTGATGTATTCACATCTTGTTGAGCTGCTTTGACCCATGTCTTGGGGTAAAGCTCCTCTAAGATGGAATAACATACCTTGGGTGGTGGTGTTGATCTTGATCATGTAGTTTAACTTGTGTTGGATGCTCAAGGTTGATGTAGTTCATCAAGAGTTGGGAGCTCCACTTGTAGTTTGAGTTCACCTTCCTACATGGGTTAGTCTTGCAAGGAAGAGCACTTGTGTGTCCAAAATGACAATAATGAAACTTGATACCAAATGAAATTTGATATATTGTCAAAGGATATATTGAAAGGATTCATGCTTCCTTGTCTCCAACCACCATATTGTAGAGACTTGGTGATGTAGAGATTGCTTAAATGTGAGTGAGTTGCAATCTCATAGAGTTGGGCTCATCCAAGTACCTACAAGGGTTAGATAACATGCAAGGGTACAAGTATAGATCCAAGACATATGATCATCATCATAAGAGAAATATCAAGGATTAGTCATGTAATGGCTCATGCCTTGCATGCATCCAAATGGAGTTACTACTCCAAGTTTGAGGCATCAATGATGTTCAATTCACCTCTCAAACGGCAAAATACTTTCTCATCAAGCGGTTTGGTGAATATATCCGCCAATTGCTTATCAGTACGAACATGCTTAAGATCGATATCTCCTTTAGCAGCATGATCTCGAATGAAATGATGACGAATTTCAATATGCTTAGTCCGAGAATGTTGCACGGGATTGTGAGCAATCTTAATAGCACTCTCATTATCACAAAGCAATGGAACATGTTTCACATAGATCCCATAATCTTTAAGAGTTTGGGTCATCCAAAGTAATTGAACACAACATGAACCGGCGGCAATGTATTCCGCTTCAGCGGTGGATAAGGATACCGAGTTTTGTTTCTTGGAGGACCAAGACACAAGAGATCTACCAAGAAATTGACAAGTACCCAAAGTGGACTTTCTATCAACCTTGTCTCCGGCATAGTCCGAATCGGAGTAGCCAACAAGATCAAAAGAAGACCTCTTAGGATACCAAATGCCAAAATTTGGTGTGTGAATTAAGTATCTCACTATCCTTTTCACAGCCTTAAGATGACATTCTTTGGGGGCCGCTTGATATCGTGCACACATGCACACACTTAGCATAATATCGGGATGGGAGGCACATAGATATAACAATGAACCAATCATAGAGTGGTAAACCTTTTGGTCAACCGGTTCGCCATCCTTAGTCAAGTCAAGATGTCCACTAGTAGGCATGGGTGTATTCATACCTTTGCATTCTTGCATGTTGAACTTCTTGAATAAGTCCATGGTATACTTTGTTAAACAAAGGTACCCTCCTTAGTTTGCTTGATTTGCAAACTAAGAAAGAACTTGAGTTCACTCATCATAGACATCTCAAACTTCTCTGACATTAGTCTTCCAAACTTTTCACTAAAATGAGGGTTAGTCGAGCCAAATATGATATCATCAACATAAATTTGGCACACAAATAATTCACCATTAACCCTTTTAGTAAAAAGTGTTGAATTAATTTTTCCAATCTCAAAGCCTTTTTAAATAAGGCACTTGGTCAAGCATTTATACCATGCTCTAGGAGCTTGTTTAAGACCATAAAGAGCTTTGTGAAGTTTGTAAACATAGTCGGGTTTCTTAGGATTAACAAAGCCGGGAGGTTGTTTAACATAAACTTCCTGCTCAATTACACCATTTAGAAAAGCACTTTTAATGTCCATTTGATACAATGTGATATCATGATGGTTGGCATAAGCAAGTAAGATGCGTATGGACTCAAGTCTAGCAACGGGGGCATATGTCTCACCATAGTCCATACCTTCGACTTGAGTGTAGCCTTGAGCGATGAGACGGGCCTTGTTGCGTACAACTTGTCCATCTTCATCTTGCTTATTCCGAAACACCCATTTGGTACCAATGACATTGTGCTTCTCATCGGGCTTTTCAACCAACCTCCACACTTGGTTCCTCTCGAAATTGTGTAGCTCTTCATGCATGGCGTTCACCCAATCCGGATCATCAAGAGCATCTTCAACCTTCATAGGTTCAATACTAGAAACGGATGAGTAATGTTCACAAAAGTTAGCCAAACGAGTTTTAGAGCGAGTAATTCTCCTGGTTTGGATATCGTCATAGATTTGTTCGACGGGATGGTCTCTTGAGACTCTTGCTCTAACTCGTGAGTGCTTTTGTTTAGGGCAGGGTAGAACATCCTCTTCATCATCTTGTTCTTCCTCTTGGCCTTCTTCGTTGTTGTTGTTGTCGTTCTCTTGTGGAGGCGGAGAAGGAGGTTGATGAGGTTCATCTTGGTGTACTTCCTCATTTTCTTCATCTTGGCGAGTCCCACTTGTGGATGCCTCCGAGTCAACTCGTGGTTCACCTTGTCATGAGGTAGAAGCTTCCACTTGGACAGATGAGGTACTCTCCTTCACCTCCGTTGGACGAATCTTGCCAATAGACAAGTCTTGGATTGCTTCCGAAGGGTCTTTGTCTCCTACATCAATTGGCAATTGCTCTACTTGCGAGCCGTTAGATTCATCAAACTTCACATCTACCGTCTCTTCAACCTTTCAGGTGAAATTGTTGTAGACACGGTAAGTGTGAGAGTTTGAGCCATAACCGAGTAGGAAACCTTCATGAGATTTAGGAGCAAATTTTGAACGACGATGCTTATAAAGAATGTAGCACTTTGAGCCAAATACTCAAAAGTATCCAACTTGGGGTTTGTTACTGGTGAGAAGCTCGTATGCCGTCTTGCCGAGTAGCTTGTGAAAATATAGACGATTTGTTGCATGACAAGCTGTCTCAACCGCTTCCGCCCAAAAGTGTTTTGGCGTCTTGTACTCATCAAGCATCGTTCTCGCCATCTCAATAAGAGTCCGGTTCTTCCTCTCAACAACTCCATTTTGTTGAGGCGTGTACGTAGCCGAGAACTCATGTGTAATCCCTTCTTCGTCAAGAAAGGTGTCCACATTTGCGTTCTTGAACTCCGTTCTGTTGTCGCCGCGAACCTTCTTGATCTTCACTTCAAATTGATTTTGGGCCTTCCTAGTGAAGTTCTTGAAGATCTTTTGGACCTACGATTTATCATCAAGAAAGAACACCCACGTAAATCTTGAAAAATCATCGACTATGACTAAACCAAACGAATTTCCACCGAGACTTTTATAGGCGTTTGGACCAAAACGATCCATATGAAGCAGCTCGAGCGGTCTTCTCGTGGTCATGATGTTCTTCACGGGGTGGCTTCCTCCAACCTGTTTTCCTGCTTGACAAGCACTACACAATCTATCCTTGTCAAATATAACGCCTTTCACTCCAAGGATATGATCACCTTTAATAAGCTTATCAAGATTTCGCATGCCCACATGACCTAACCTTCTATGCCACAACCAACCTTTAGAAGATTTAGCAATTAAGCAAGTTCTAGGTTGAGCCTTTTTAGTGAAATCAACAATGTATAGACCACCTCTACGTATACCGGTAAAGACCATTTTATGATTATCTCTTCGAAACACTTGGCAATCTACTTCAGTAAATAGGACATTGAAACCGAAATCGGCTAGTCTAGATACAGAAAGTAAATTATACCCAAGAGATTCATCGAGCATAACATTTTGGATGGAGCTGTCATGTGAGATGGCCACCTTACCAAGGCCAACCACCTTACCCTTTGATTTATCACCAAAAGTGACATATTTTAGAGGGCCGTTGTTTTCAGCAAGCTCATGAAACATATCCTTGTCTCCGGTCATGTGATCAGTACATCCACTATCAAGAACCCATTCCTTTCCTCCAGCCATGTAGCCGCGAAGATTAGCCATAAGACCAAAGTGTCTCATAGACTCATCGAGATCAAAGTCACTATCATCATCCTCATCATAGTATCCATGTTCGACATCGTCTTGTCATTGATCATCACCTAGAGAGAGTGATTCATTAGATTTATGATCATGAAAATGTTCATCTTTATGAATTCTAATGACTTCTGAGATAATATTACTAATGATTCCAACATCTCCTTTGGCACACATAAGGTCACGAAGCTCAAATAGACAATCACCAAACATAGGATCTTTAGGATTCATCTTATTTAAAGCAATTGACTTTTGAAGAATCACATCTAGATTTTTCAAGGAATAGTCTGGAAAGCGTTCCTCAAGGAATCTCCACATGGTGTAAGCACAAGCAAGAGTAGGCAAGCATGCTATCAAATTTCTAGGCAAACCTCTAGTAATAAGATTGACAGTTCTAAGATTGCGAATCATGTCGAGAGACTCATCGGGGGTAGGATGCAAAGGATCAACAAGGGGCGCACAAGGGCTAGTAATGTACTTGTTCAAGTGATATTCATTGAAAATCTCAAGCATCTCATTTTTCCAAGCATTAAAGAACTCTCCATCAAGTATGGGTACTCTATGTCTAAGACTCCCCATCGTAGACTCATCCATCTTCCTCCAATGGTGATTAAACCAAAGCAATGGAGACCAAGGCTCTGATACCAATTGAAAGGATCGAGAAGAGGTGTCTAGAGGGGGGGGTGATTAGACCCTCAACAAAGAAAAGTAGCAGTTTTAAATTTCTTCAAGTTAAGGTGGAGTTTTAGCACAAGTTTAGACATTCACAATACATTTCAAGCAAGCATGGCAAGAGTATATGAGCAGCGGAGAGTAAAGCATGCAAGTTGCAAGAAAGTAAAGGGATGGGATTGGAGTGTGCAAATACAATAGGAGACACAGAGATTTTTGGCGTGGTTCCGATAGGTGGTGCTATCGTACATCCACGTTGATGGAGACTTCAACCCATGAAGGGTAACGGTTGCGCGAGTCCACGAAGGACTCCACCCACGAAGGGTCCACGAAGAAGCAACCTTGTCTATCCCACCATGGCCATCGCCCATGAAGGACTTGCCTCACTTGGGTAGATCTTTATGAAGTAGGCGATCTCCTTGCCCTTACAAACTCCTTGGTTCAACTCCACAATCTTGACGGAGGCTCCCAAGTGACACCTAACCAATCTAGGAGACACCACTCTCCACAAGGTAATAGATGGTGTGTTGATGATGAACTCCTTGCTCTTGTGCTTCAAATGATAGTCTCCCCAACACTCAACTCCCTCTCTCAGATTTGGCTATGGTGGAAAGATGATTTGAGTGGAAAGCAACTTGGGGAAGGCTAGAGATCAAGATTCTTGTGGTTGGATTGGAATGTCTTGGTCTCAACACTTGAGTAGGTGGTTCTCTCTCAGAAAATGAGTAGTGGAAGTGTAGGCATGTTCTGATGGCTTTCTCACTAATGGAGAAGGGGGTGGAGGGGTATTTATAGCCTCCACACAAAATCTAACCGTTACACACAATTTACCAAACTCGGTGAGACCGACCTGGTTCAAAATGTGAACGTTAGGCTTTTCGGTGGGACCGACAAGGTCAACTCGGTGAGACCGATGCGCTAGGGTTAGGGCGAAACCTCATCTCGGTGAGACTGATTGCATGAACTCGGTGAGACCGATTTCAGCAATAAGCAAACAGAGACTTGGTTAAGCAAACTCGGTGGTACCGACTACATATCTCGGTGAGACTGAAGTAACTGCAATAGGTAACAGAGAGTTTGCAGGGCCATCTCGGTGAGTCTGAGATCCCATCGGTAAGACCGAGCTGATTAGGGTTTCTGGCAGTGGCTATGTCAAGTGAACTCGGTGTTGCCGGATGAATCAAATCGGTGGGGCCGAGTTTGACTTTAGGTTTAGGACATATTTGGAATGAGAAAGTGGTTGAGGGCTATGGAGCATATCACTAAGCACTTTGAGCAAGTAGACCATTAAGCAACACCTCATCCCCTTTTAATAGTATTGGCTTTTCCTATGGACTCAATGTGATCTTGGATCACTAAAATGAAAATGAAGAGTCTTGGGCTTTTGCCAATATGTGTCCTTAGCATCTTGAAGGGGTTCCACATCCTCCTGTCCTGCCACTCCACTGTTGAACTCATCTGAAATATACTAGATGAAAATATTAGTCCAACAAGAGATATGTTGACATTAATTACCAAAATCACCCAGGGAGCACTTGTGCTTTCACTGGTCATGTTCCCCACAGCGTCCGCGTCCCCTGACGCTGCTGCAACCCCCACAGCATCGGCTGCTGCATGCGAGGTGTGCCTTTGAGGTGGAAGGATCAGCAGTTGCATTGGACTTCTTCTTGGGCTCCATGGATGATGAAGCCAATGATGAAGAAGACGATGATGAAGACTGATGCACTGTTTACGACCTCGGGTTCGCACAAGCGCTCCCCCCTACCTGGCACGCCAAAGATGTCTTGGTAGAACACGACCACCTATGAGGCCATCTTCCCCTTTGTGGTTCGGCAGGGGGGAAGACGCATTGCACAAAGAGCGGAGGCCGTGGGATAGCACGGCAGTGGTGACACTGGTGGTTTTTACCCAGGTTCGGGCCGCTGAGAAGCATAAAACCCTACTCCTGCTTTGGTGGATTGATGGGGAGACCGTGAAGAATGCGCGGCGCTCGAGCTCAGCAAGGTCGCCTAGGGGGGGAGCAGCTACGCGCGTATGAGTACACGACGGTCCGAATCCTTTCTAAGGTTGCTACGGTCCTCCTTTTATAGGCTAAGGGGTTACCACAATGGCAAACGGTCATTATCCAGCGATTAGATAGCTAACAGTGCTATCGTACCTAACTCTGGCAGTTAGGACAATGTGCATTAAATGCACTGCCATGTGTCGCGCTATGGATGCGGCCCGGCAGGTCTGCCGCGCCGCTTTAGTCATCTTCCACCTGTCTGCTTGACACGCCTCTGGACGGGTGTCATATAGAGGTGATCTTCCTCCTAAATGGCTGCCACGTGCCAAATGACAGCCACTTAGTTATCTGGGGACTCGACACTGCACCGATGGATGACTTGTGTTGCGATGCGGTGGAGCGGTGGAGTCTTTGCGGGGATGTAGGCCGCCAGTGGCCCCGACAATCCTTGCCGAGGAAGTCTTGGGACTTGTCTTCGGGGTGGCCTCGACCTGACCAGGCTCGCCTACCCGGCAAGGGAGGTTTTTCCTTAGTGATATCTTGCTGTCTTGGCTTGTCTTGGTCTTCTTGATCCGCCCTTTGATTTCTCAAAGAGCTCTCTCTGGCTTGGTTCTGTCTTGAAGGGTTGGGGTTGCTTGCATTTCTGCCACTTGAGCCTGTGTACAGTCCGGGCAAAATACGTGAAGGTTTGTTGCACCGACAGATAAATATTGGGTTGTCTCCCAACAAGCGCTTTTCTTTAATGCCTTTTTAGCTAGGCATGATGATTTCAATGATGCTCACATAAAAGATAAGAATTGAAACATAGTGAGAGCATCTTGAAGCATATGACTAGCACATTTAAGTCTAAACCAATTCCTATGCATAGTGATTTTGTGAGCAAACAATTTATTGGAACAAGAATCAACTAGCACAGGAAGGCACAACAAGCATAACTTCAAGATTTTCAACACATAGAGAGAAAACTTGGTATTATTGCAATATGTAAAAGCATATATTCCTCTCTCATAGTAATTTTCAGTAGCATCATGAATTAATTCAGCAATATAGCTATCACACAAATCATTCTTTTCATGATCTACAAGCATAGAAATTTTATTACTCTCCACATAAGCAAAATTATCCTCATGAATAGTCGTGGGAGAAAACTCAACAAAATAACTATCATGAGATACTTGATTGACATAATCAAATTTAACATTAAAATCATGATGACAAGTTTCATGGTTATCATTACTCTTTATAGCATACATGTCATCACCAAAATCATCATAATAGCAACTTTTTTGTCATAATCAATTAAAACCTCTTCCGAAATAGTGGAATCATCATTAAATAAAGTCATGGCCTCTCCAAATCCAATTTTATCAATATTGTGAAAAGATTCAATACCCTCCAAAATAGTGGGATCATTAACTAGAGTTGACACTCTTCCAAACCCAGTTTCATCAACATAATCATCATAAATAGGAGGCATGCTATCATCATAATAAATGTGCTCATCAACTTGGGGGACAAAAAATATCATCTTCATCAAACATAGCATCCCCAAGCTTATGGCTTTGCATATCATTAGCATCATGGATATTCAAAGAACTCATACTAACAACATTGCAATCATGCTCATCATTCAAAGATTTTGTGCCAAACATTTTATTGACTTCTTCTTCTAAGACTTTGGCACAATTTTCTGATCCATCATCTTCAAGAAAGACATTATAAAGGTGAATAATATGAGGCAAACTCAATTCCATTTTTTGTAGTTTTGTTTTATAAACAAAACTAGTGATAAACAAGAAACTAAAATATTCAATTGCAAGATCTAAAGATATACCTTCAAGCACTCACCTCCCCGGCAACGGCGCCAGAAAAGAGCTTTATGTCTACTACGCAACCTTCTTCTTGTAGACTCTTGTTGGGCCTCTAAGCGCAGAGTTTTGTAGGATAGTAGCAATTTCCCCTCAAATGGATGACCTAAGGTTTATCAATCCGTGGGAGGCGTAGGATGAAGATGGTCTCTCTCAAACAACCCTGCAACCAAATACAGGAAACCTCTTGTGTCCCCAACACACCCAATACAATGGCAAATTGTATAGGTGCACTAGTTTGACGAAAAGATGGTGATACAAGTGTAGTATGGATAGTTGATATATGTTTTTGTAATCTGAAAATATAAAAACAGCAAGGTAGCAAGTAACAAAAGTGAGCAAAAACGGTATTGCAATGCTTGAAAACAAGGCCTAGGGTTCATACTTTCACTAGTGCAAAATCTCTCAACAATGATAACATAATTGGATCATATAACAATCCCTCAAAGTGCAACAAAGAATCACTCCAAAGTTTCTATCAGAGAACATAGGACGAAAATGTGCATCAACCCCTATGCATAGATTACCCCAATGTCACCTCGGGAATCCGTGAGTTGAGTGCCAAAACATACATCAAGTGAATCAATAGAACACCCCATTATCACCACGGGTATCCACATGCAATACATATATCAAGTGTTCTCAAATCCAATACTCAATCCAACATAACAAAACCTCAAAGAGCAAGACTCAATTCATCACAAGAAGGTAGAGCGGGAAGAATACCATAAGATCCAAATATATTAACAAAGCTCGTGATACATCAAGATCGTGCCAAATCAAGAACATGAGAGAGAGGGAATAAACACATAGCTACTAGTACATACCCTCAGCCCCGAGGGTGAACTACTCCCTCCTCATCATGGTTGCCGCCGGGATGATGAAGATGGCCTCCGGTGATGATTTCCCCCTCGAGCAGGGTGCCGGAATAGGGTCCCGATTGGTTTTTCGTGGCTACAGAGGCTTGCGCCGGCGGAACATCTCATCTAGGGTTCTTTTTAGAGGTTTCTGTATATTTAGGAATTTTTGGCGTCAGTCTCACGTCAAGGGGGTGCCCGAGGGGCCCACAAGCTTAGGAGACGCGCCCTATGGGGGTGGGCGCGCCCCCAGGCTTGTGGCTCCCTCGTCCACTTTCGGGCCCAACTCCGGTGCTTTGGGGGTCTCTTTTGGTCCATAAAAAATCACCGTAAATTTTTAGCCCATTTTGAGAACTTTTATTTTTGCACAAAAAACGACACCACGGTAGTTCTGCTGAAAACAACGTCAGTCCGGGTTAGTTCTAATAAAATTATACCAAAACCATATAAAATTATTGTAAACTTGGCATGAATACTTCATAAATTATAGATACTTTGGAGACGTGTCAATGGCACGCTACATTCCTTTTCTCTTCCTCGGCGTGAGCTTTTTTGTGGCCTTCACAACTACTTTTGGTGGAGAAGCCGGAGTCCCAGTTTCCATAGAAAGTTGCCTACATAATACATCAATTTCATGCATTAAAAAAAGAAGACCAATGTTATACACAATCCAAGAAAAAAATCAGATTTGTTTTCACCTCCTTGTGATTGGAACAGGACTCCCTTGTAGGACAGCCAATGAAGATGTACCTCCAAGAGGGCTATGAAGAGATGATTGACTGTACAAAAAAACATTGTGTAAGATAAAAAGATGCCACAATTGTAGAGATATTGAAGATACACCGAAAAAAGTTACCTCCTCATCATAGGTCGAGGGCTAGCTTGTGGGACATCCAATGGAGACATCCCTCCAAGAGGGCTACGTGGAGATGATGGACTACATAAAAAAACATTTTTTAAGATAAAAGCATGCCACATTTGTAGAGATAATGAATATAAGCCAAAAAATACCTCCTCGTCATAGGGCGAGGGCTTGCTTGTGGGATAGCCAATGGAGACATCCCTCCAAGAGGGCTACAAAGAGATGATTAGCTGCACAATGTGTAGTTTGAGAAAAAATATGTCCTGCCCACTTGAGAAATTGAAGAGAAGCATTATTTCTTACCTCCTTGTAATAGGACAAGGGCTGGCTTATTGGAGAGCATCTTCTGGGATTGTACATTCAACATCAACTTCGGTGTATGGTTTTATCTTTCTAGGTTTCAGTTTCCTTTCAAGAAATCCAAACAATGTTACAAACTCGAGCAATAGAAGAGAAAATATGAGTTAAGAAAATCTGAATCAATGTAAATGACCTTTTCTTCACTCCGTTAGTTGGCCATCCAGCTTGCCTATGTCCAAGTTGCTTACACTTCTTGCACCTGTTTTGGCTGCCTAATTGACCTTTTGGTGGTGGTTTCTTTTTATAATGTCCTCCTCCCTTTTCAAGGCAACTTTTAAATCTCAACTTTCTTTTTCTTCCCATGGAACTTTTGGGGAGTGGTGCATGAAATAGAAAGTCTAATTTAATATTAGGCCATTGTGATCGATCTGTGAGGGGCTCTAACCCCCCTATATGCTGACCTAAACCTTTCTAGAGAGTAGTACTCATGAAGATAATCCTCCATCTTCACATTCCTTTTCCCAATCAAGAAAACAAGTGCATGTTCACACGGTTTACCTATGTGCTGCCACTCAAGGCACGTGCACTCACTTTTCTCTATGTTAACCACATGCCTCAAATTGTCTTTGTTGATGTCCCTCACCTCACCTTTCCAATTACTTGATCTGGTAACTTGCAAGTGGCCAAGCCTGTCGGATTCAGGGCTCCGCAGACCCAAGAAAGGTTCGAACTCTGGGGCGTGAGTGAAGAACTCAACCTATCCGGCCAACCAACCCGTCACCCCACGGCCTAACTCAATGAACAAGGAAGAAGATGGACACAACAATTTACCCAGGTTCGGGCCACCTTGCGGTGTAAGACCCTACTTCTGCTTTGTGGTGGATTTGCCTCACGGGGGGCTGAGGGTGAACAAGTACAAGGGATGAACAACCTCGTGAGGTCTGCTCTGGTGAGGGTGGAAAGGATCCGATCCCCTACTATGGTGGTGGCTAACCTATAATTATAGCGGCCCTGATCCTCTTCCCCAAAACGTAGGTGGGAAGGGATTCCACAACGGCCAATTTGAAAGGGGACAAGTAGTACATCTTATCCTGATGAAAGGTGGTCTTCGCCTGCAAAGCTTCTGGTCGTGACATTGCAGTGGGCTCGGTGATGACATCCGTCCTGCCGAGCTGGCGACCTTGGTGTTGTTGGACTGGAATGGAAACCTTTGCCTGAGGCCTCAGGAACCCACGCCTGCACTTGCCTCCTTAGCACCAAAGAGGAAACTGTCTTCTCTACGCCCGCTGGCGCCCGCCTGGCCTTGGTCGTCACGGCTTGCGTCACCGCAACCTCATGAGGTTGGGCACCTGCATAGGAATCTCCGCTCCTCAGGAGGCAGCCTGGGGAGGCCGCTCCCTCAGGAGGTCTTGGCATCGTCCACCTTGCGAGGCTTGGCCCCTCGCGAGGGTCTTGTCTTGTTAGTCTTTGTAGATGGGCCGTACCAGGTCGTCGATGGAGCCACGCCGTGGGCCGCAGGCAGGCAAGTCTGGGTACCCTAGTTACCAGAATGCCGACAGTAGCCCCCGGGCCCAAGGCGCGCTCGGACTTGGCCTCGAGGCGAAGCCAAAGGCTAGGGCGAAGCGCCGCAGGCCCCAATCACCTGCGGGCGAGGCTGACGTGTGGCACTCGATGGGACGTGGGCGCCTCCGCTTCCCCATGTCACCTCGGCAACTACCCAGGCTGACAAAAGACTAAGGCCCGCTACTGGGCCATCATTACCTTCTCTTTGCCTTGCTCCAGATCCCCTTTCTCTCAGCCGAGAACATCTCCAGATCTGGTCGTGTTCTTCCTTCCTCCTACACCTCTTCCTCCAAGACCTCGCGAATGGCGTCCGGGAAGGTGAAGCTTGCCGCGCCAGCCGCGAGCTCCTCCTCCTCCTCTCCTGCACTAGCTCTCGGCATGTCCTCCATCACCGAGGAGAAGCACCTTGCCGCCGCACTCCCGCTGGCCGGCTCAGCCGAGCAAAGGACTTTGGCGCAGATGTTCTACCCCTTCTTCCTCCATAGCATCTTCTTGGGGCTCATCCCGCCCTTCTCTGAGTTCTTCACCGCCGTCCTTAAGCACTACCAGGTCCAGGCCCTGCATCTTCAGCCCAACTCCATCCTCCTCCTGTCCATTTTTGCCTTTTATTGTGAGGCATTCGTGGGCGTGAGGCCCTCTGTTCCGCTCCTCCGGCACTTCTTCTACTTGCGGATGCACAATCCCACCCAGCGATCTGGTTGCGTATCCTTCACCGTGGTCCACAAGGGCAACGCACTCATGAGGGCCGGGAAGAAGGTGGAGAACTTCCGGCGCCGGTGGGTCTTCATGGACGCCAAGGGCCTCAACATGCGGCTGGAATTACCAACCGAGCTGCCGGAGAAGCTTGATAGGTGGGGTCACGAGAAGCTCTCCGATCCCCGTGCGGCGCCGGTCCTGAAGAAGATGATCGCAGACATGGATGCCAGGGCACTGACGGGGGGCATTCTTGTCAAGGAGTTCATGACGCAGTGCCTGGCCCCGCTCCAAGCGCATACGCTCCCCATGTGGGAGTTCAAGGGCGCAGAGGGCAACATCCGACTGTGCTCGGGGAGCTTGACGGGCGAGGAGCTGTACAAGGCCATGAACCCCCTACTCGAGGGCGAGCCGGGTAATCTCCCGGCGGCGTACATCCCGCTGTACCGGCGTGCCGATAGGGAGGCACTGGTCGCCACCATGCCTGTCTTCAATGAGCTGGGGCTCGTGCCGCCTGAGCTCCCCAGCTCCCTAGTGCTGGTGTATTCTGGCGACAACGCCGGTGAGGAGGGCGAGGGAGACTCGGAGGCGACCGCGGATGAGGTGGCGGAGACCTCTCCGCCATCTCAGAGCAAGCTTCTTCGTGACCTCATGGACGATGATGACACCGTCGAACCCCCGGTCGTGGAATCTCCGTGCTCCACCGGGGTTATCACGAGGTCCGGGGCCACTCCCCCGGCCCTGCAAAGGCCAGGCCGAGCGACCCTGAAGAAGAGCGGGGCGACGCCCCCTCCTCGAGGCGACACCTCCGCCTCGTCCATCGTCATTGCACCGAAGCCAGCCGATGCGCGACCCGCCACCACCGAAGACGCGGCAAAGGCCGCACCCAAGAAGACCGGAGGCGCCCTGGCCCCGGCTAGGAAGAGGGCGTACATTGGCCCTGATGAGTAAGTATCTTACCTTGTTTTTGCTTGTCGCCTTTGATGTGGTGCCCATAGTACTCACCCCTGGTGACCAGGATGGGCATCATGGCGAAGAAGAGGAAGGAGGAAGCCGGGACCCCTGAAGCGCCACCACTTGCCACAGCCGTGCCGGCTCCGGCACAGGCGGAAGAGGTCGCCCCGCACTCCCTTGCAAAGGAGCAGGCCCACCAAGGCTTGGTGGTAGGACCTCAGGAGGAATCTGCCCCCTAGGGCGAGCAAGCCCCGGAGCCGTCCATCCCCGTCGTGCCCGCGGGGGGTCCGGGGGCTCCAGTGCCCTAGGTCGCCCTCGTGGCTGCCCTTCTGGCAACGATGCCAGCCCCCGCGCCAATGCTGCCTCCTCTCCAGGCCCTTGTGCTGGCGGACTGCGGCCCCCTTGTCAGGCCCGGGGCCCTGGAGGAAGCCTACGCCACGCTAGATCAGCTTCGGACCGATCTTCAAGATGCGGACAGGTGCCTGGTGAAGGAGCGTATGGGGCTGGTCTCGGGGTGGCTCCAGGCCAACACATCTGCTAGGACAGCCTAGGGCCGGGCCGAGGCCGCTGCCGTGGAGAGCAGGAGGGAGGCCAGCGAAGCCATGGGGGCTCGCGACGCGGCGCTGGCGGACGTAGCGTCTGCCAAGGTGTGCTGCGACAAGGCGGAGGCTGAGCTGAAAGCTCTCCGCGAGGAGCGGGCTGCCCATACCCAACGTCTTCAGCAGCAAGAGGAGGAGCTCAGGGCTCATGAAGCGACACTTGCCGATCGCGATGCCAAGTTGGCCCAGGTGACCACCGACCAAGCCGTAGAGCGGGACCGCCTGGGCAAGTTGAAGGAAGAGGTGGACAAGGCCCAGGCATCCCATGCCCGGCTCGCCTCTGAGGCGACGACTGAGCTGGAGGCCCGAAAGAAGACCCTCGCTGCCGGCGAGAAAACGGCAGCCATGGAACGCAAAGCCTTCCTCTCCCTCGAGCTCAGGTCTCGTGAGGCACTGCGCTCCATCTACAGGGGAGGATATGAAGGGCCACTGGTCACTCCGGAGGGCGGCCTTGTTGGGCTTCTCCCCGAGCTTGCTAAGGCACTTGAGGGCATCGCCGCCGGAGTGGACTCTTGGGTGGAGGGGGAGTGCCGCGCACTTTTTACCGTGGCCCCGACGCGCGTCTTCAGCCACTTCCACCTCCGGGATCCATGTTTCGACCTTGATGCACTGGTCGAGCCGGTGGCCCTTGAATCCCGCGCCGCTGCTGCTGAGGCTGTGAAGAAGCAGGTGGAAGCCCTGCTGGAGAAGTTCCGCTACGTCCCCGACCCCGCAGCCGCGGCGGCTGAGGCCGGCGGCGAAGGCAGTGGCAGCGTCATCAACGACGGGCTTCCCAAGGCGAGCAGCGGTGGCAACCATGGCGACGGCGGCGCTTCTTCCTAGTTTGACCTTGCAGCATTCATCGTGCCTCACGGAGGCGTAAGAATTTCTGTTTGAACTCGTGGAACATTATGTTTTGTAATAACATGCCGGGACTCCGTGATTTCTTTTCCGTGCTCGGTTTCCTTCCTGTTTACCTTACCGTTCCGCGTCAGCAGGGCCCGACCCGCGCATACCTCAACCGCTGTTGGGGCGTCCGGATCACCAGGACGAGGCCAAGGGGTGAGGGGCTATGTGATCAGTGAGGCCCCTGAGTCGTGGTGCTCAGGGGTGCCCCTTGATGTACGAACAACCCTCATGAAGGAAACATGAGCCGTGTCTGAGTCAATCTGGTGTCCTCCATACCTTTCCTCGCCAGCTTTTGCCTGGGAGGGATGCGACAAGACCAGGTGCGAAAGATCTGGTGAGGTGGCATGCGCCAGGCGTGGCCTGAGTGCAGCCCTCGTGCCCAGCCCCCTTGCGCGTACCTCCCGTAGGAGAAGCTGCGCGGTGGGACAGTATAGCGAGCCCGTAGGCCGTCCTGAGGTTATTGCAGCCACTAGGGTGCCCTCAGTTGTTTATTCACCAGTGCGGAGCATGGTGCTTCCACTTGGTGTGGGCATAGCTGCTCCTCGATCGTGTCGTCCGCCAGCATGGGGCTTCCACTGGTGCATGGGCATAGTCCCTCCTCGACCGTGTCGTCCGCCAGCACGGAGCATGGGGCTTCCACTGGTATGTGGGTGGGAGTTCCCTCGGGGGGAGACTCCGGGGTGTGTACAACCCCGTTCGTACATGTGGCTAGCACGGCAGAACCGGAGGAGGAGTAGATGGGCACTCGTGAGCCAGCGTGGGACTTACGAGGTCCTACTTCAAGGTGGGTTGCGCCTGAATTTTTAGTGCGGGGCACTCGTAAGGAACCTGTGAGATGCGTGAGGTGGCCTGCACCACGTGAATCTCCAGAGGATATCGCATGAGAAGGCCAAACACCAACGACCCCAGGAGGTGACGTTAACAGGGCCGGCCCGCCAGACAGAGCTCAGCCGTTGGGTTTATAGACACTACAAGGACGGGCCCGAGCACAGACGCCGTGCCCAGTCTTCTCATACAACAATCCTAAGGAAAGACAACTGGCGTGTGGCTCCCGCGGTTGCAAGGCACCGGGTTGCGCGCCTTGACTCATCCACTCTCGATTAGCTCATGCCAGAACAAGGCACCAAGGACCACGGGAGGTGACATGCACGGGAGCTGGCCCGCGAGACAGAGCTCGACAACTTGGGTTTAGCGATGCTGCAGGGACGGACCCGAGCACAGACACTGTGCCAGTCCTTAATCATGAGGCAGCCGAGGGTGGGTTTATGAGGGCGCACAAAATTCGTGGTGGCGAAGCACCAGACATGCAGGTTGCAATACTTAAGGAATTCATAAAAGGCAAAGCCAGTTCTGGTACATGCGCAAAACGATACATGCTGTAGGGGCGGGCCCTGACAGCTTGAGGATGATGTAGCCCGAGGGCGCCCTTAACTGAACGAACTAAAAAGTCACCTGGCATCATCATTGTAGAAGTGTTGAGGTAGCTAAAGACGCGTGCTACAGAGATTGCTCCTCATGATTCGGCTGGCTCCCGAGGCCCAGAAGGCTCTGGGGGTCCAGGGAGCTCACGAGGGTCCAGCACCTCCTCTGCCAAGTCCGCCTGGCGCCTTGCCTCGCGGGCCGCCAAGACACCCTACATGAGGCGCTGGTACAAGGCAACCACGTTTAGCAGGCCGAACGGCATGTGGACGTAGCCGCAGGGGTAGCCCCCACTCCGGCCGACACGGGACGGCCAGAACGGCTCCCGAGAAGCGGCCCTATTAAGGCCTGGGATGTTGACGCAGACGCGCAGCTCGCCACCCATGTCAGGGGCGGCAGCTGCACTAGATGGTGAGGGGCGATGCTCGCCATGCATGGCTCATGCCTCCTGAAGCTCCTCATCGCCTTGGTGATGAACTCCTGAGTGCCCGGTGCCTCGTGCCCTGCTCCCAGAGGCGTGCGTCGAAGCACGCCCCCATGTGGTGCTCGAACGCCTCCCTCATGATGGTGGTCAGGTCAGAGGCCCTCTAGACGAGAGCCTCCGAGCCCGTCCTGGGAGGGGCGTCGGGCGCGCCTTCCTATGCGAGAGGGGAGGGCGCCCCAGCAGTAGGCGCGGGGCCTGAGGCACGATTACCGGGCGCCGTTGCCTCCCGGCGGCCCTTGGGGAGGAGCTGCTTCTTCTTCTTGGGGGTGGCCTCAGGAGGCCAGATGGCTCCCTCATCGTCAGAGTTCTCGACCGCCGCAACTTGGTAGGCGTGCTCGAGGGAGCACACCGTAGCCTTTTCGTCGTAGGCGACCATGATGATGCCACCACTTCGCGGCATCTTGAGGACATTGTAGCCATGGTGCGTCGCCACCATGAACTTGGCGAGGGCCGGATACACGAGGATGGCGTTGTATGGGAGGCGGATTTGGGCGATGTCGAAGTCGATGAGCTCGGTGTGGTAGTTGTCGTGCTGGCCAAAGGTGACGTGGAGGTGAACCTGCCCTATGGGGACGGGGGAGCCGTCGATCACTCCTGAGAAGGGCTTGGTAGGCTGAAGCTGGTCGTAGGGCGCCTGGAGCATCTTGAACGTCTCGACAGAGAGAACGTTGAGCCCTGCGCCACCATCAATGAGCGTTTTGGTGACGAGGACGTTGCTGATGGTCGGTGCGCAGAGCATCGGGAGTGTGCCAGCGGCGGCTGAACACTTGAGCTGGTCCGTAGAGTCGAAGGTGACAGCGTACTTGGACCACCTGAGGGAACGCGACACCTCAAGCTTGGGAAGGGCCGCATTCACCTCGTGAGCGAACCGCTTGAAGATGCGATGAGAGGCAGGGGCCTGAGCACCACCCAGGATGCAGGCGATCGCGCATGGCTCCTGGAAGCCCCCAGCCCCATCATCTTGACGGTTGTCATCGTTTCTCCTTGGAGGCGGTGGCAGTGGAGGAAGGCCAGCATTGCCCTGAGGATGGTCCTCACGAGGCTGATCATGGTAGGGGCCTTCGCGAGGCTGGCCCTGCCAGCGGTTCTCATGAGGCTGATCACGCCAGTCCTGGCGGAGGTCGCGGTTGTCCCAGTGGCCACCACCATGGCCTCCTCCATGGCCGTAGCCGCAGTCGCTGCGCTCGGGATGGCGGCCGAGGCGCCCGTCGCGGATTGCCCTGAGCTCCTGGCAGTCATTGGTGTTGTGGCTGTGGACGTTGTGGAAGACGCAGAACAGGCGTTTGCCCCTGGAGGATTCACCGTGGTCGAGCCATGCTTCATCTTGGGCTCCGCATCTAGCACGACAGGGCCCTTGCGCTTCACTTCCTTGGCCTTGGCCTTCTTGTCTTCAGGATCGACCTCCAGGAGCTCCAGGAGGGAGAGGCGACCTTCCTCTGCCCTCGTGCACCTGGTTGCCATGTTGAACATCTCCAGGGCCGAGCACAGATCCTCGTGCATGGAGAGATCCTCCTTCATCTTGAGATCCCGGATGCCCTCAGACAACGCCGAAATGATGGCCTCGTCCGACACCTTTGGGATCTTGAGGCGAACGTTTGTGAAGTGCTGTATGTACTTGTGCAAGGTTTCGCCTGGCTACTTCTTTATGCGCCGCAGGTCACCTGCTGCTGGAGCGCGGTCGCTAGTGCCCTGGAAGTTGGCGATGAAGCGCTTGCGGAGCTGGTCCCAGGAGGAGATCGACCCCACCGGGAGGTTCAGGAGCCAAGAACGAGTGCCGTCCTTGAGGGCCATGGGGAACCAGTTCTCCATGACCTTGTCATTGCCGTTTGCCGCCTCGATGCTTAGCTCGTAGAGCTGGAGAAACTCTGCAAGATCAGGAGTGCCATCGTAGCGTGGAGGAAGATCCGGTTTGAACTTGCCGGGCCATACGACGCGTCCCAGTTCCGGGGTGAAAGCACGGCAGCCTGCCGCACTCACAGGGGCTGGCTGCACGGAGGGAGCTTGATCTTGGCGCCTGCGCGCCACCGCCTCTGGTGGCATGTGGTCTTGACATGGCAGCGTTGGAAGTGCGCGCGCTTCTTCTTGGGGCCTTTGCACCACCTGGCAGCTTTCCTCATCGCGCGCCAGCGCTCTACGCGGCGGGTCGCGCTGGGGTGCCTCACACCTGGGCTCGGGGTCCATGCCGTGCATAGGAGGTGGAGGAGGTGCGCCGTGAGCCACGTCGCCTGCCAGGGACGATGGAGGACGAGGCGAATGGGACGGTGCAGGAGCTTCACCGGCGGCGTTGACGAGCTCAGCGATGCGGCCAAGCCAGTCGTCGTAGAGGTCGTTGGCCGGATGATAGCGCAAGCTCATGCGCCATGAGCAGCGCAGCCTGCATGTTCGCCGGCCCACGACGGACGTGGGAAGACGACACCATGGCCGGAGTGGGGGATGGGGTTTCGGTGCGGCTGTCGCGCCGCACGGACGGTGGCAACGATGAGTCTTGCTGTTCGCGAGCAGCAGGGTCGGTGGCAGCGTTAGCCACCGGGGAGGCAGAGCGGCGAGGGGCGCTGTCGCCTGTGGCACTACTGGAATCAGGATCTTTGCCATCAGCCAGCTCTTTGCCGTCCGCTAGCTGACGGCAAAGAAGGTCTTTTCCATCAGCTTACAGAAAACTGACGGCAAAGAAAGAGCTGATGGCAAAGATCAAGTTTGCCGTCAGCCAGCTCTTTGCCGTCTGCTAGCAGACGGCAAAGAGGGAGGGTGGCCCACTAGAGAGAACCACCTAACGACCACTTTCTTTCCCCGTGCCCGCCGTCCCCCCGCCCCGCCGCCGACCCCCACCGCCACCAGACCCCCCCCACCAGTCCCTCTCCCCCAAATCCGTCCCCCTCCCCCTCTCCCCGCCTCTCAGTCCCCCCCCTCCCCTCTCCGCCCCTCCCTTCTCCCTCTCCTCCCCCACCGTCCTGTCTCTCTCCATCAATCTGCCCCCCCCGCCCCCCTGTGAGGTTCTTCCTCTTTTTTCTTTCTTTTTTTTCTTGCTGTTTTTGATTTAGGTTGATTTAGGTTAGTTTGATTTAGGTTGTACTGTTAGTAATTTAGGTTAGTTGCTTTTTTTAGGTTAGTAGATTGTAGGTTGTTTTTTTATATTTAGTCATATTTTGGTTTGTAGATTTTAGGTTAGTCATATTTTAGGTTATTAGTACTTTTGTGAGATGAAAAAAAAGAAGAAAAGCAATACAACGTAAATGTAGACGGCCCCCGTCCCCCATGGCCCCATGCCGCCGCCCCCGCCCGTCGCCGCGGCCGGCCGGCCCCGCCGGCCGCCTGACGCCCCCGCCCCGGAGACGGCACCTGCCACTACGTCGCCGCCGCAGCCGCCGCCGCACACCAGCGGCGGGGCACGGCTGCGCCTCCTCGCCTCCGCCGCCGCCACGCCGCACGCCGCCTGCAGCCGCCGCCTCAGCCGCCCGCCGCCGCCCGCCGCCGCCGCCGCCGCCGCCGCCGCCTCCGCCCGCCGCCGCGCCGGCCGCCGCCCGCCGCCCGCCGCGCTCCCCCCCGCGTCGGCCCCGTCGCCCCCCTGGGTCTCCGCCGGCCCCGAGGGTCGCCGGTGGTCGAGGGTTGCGACTCGAGGGGAAACGGAGGTCGAGGTCTAACGGGGTCGAGGATCGAGGTGTCAAGGGGTCGAGGGTCGAGGGGTCGAGGATCGAGGGGAAAAGGAGTCGAGGGTCTAGGGGTCGAGGATCAAGGTGTCGAGGGGAAAAGGGGTCGAGGAGTCGAGGATCGAGGGGAAAAGGAGTCGAGGGTCTAGGGTGTCGGCGTCCTGGGACCGGGGGTGCCCGGACTTGCCTGCCTGCGGCCCATGGCGTGGCTCCATCGACGGCCTGGTACGGCCCAGCTTCAGCAGCGACAACTCAAGACCCTCGCGAGGCGCCAAGCCTCGCGAGGCGGACGACACCAGGACTTCCACGAGGGGCGGCCTCCCCAGGCTGGCTCCCGAGGAGCGGAGATGTCAATGTAAGCTGCACCTCGCGAGGTTCACCTGACGTGAGCCATGACGACCAGGACCAGGCGGGCGCCAACGGGCGCAGTGTACCAGTTTCCTCTTTGGTGCAAAGGAGGCAAGCACAGGCGCGGAGTCCCGAGGAATCAAGCAAAGGTTTCCATATCGGTGCAACGAGACCAGGACCGCCAGGACGGCAGGATGGAGGTCATCGAGGAGCCCACTGCAGCGTCACCACCAGAGGCTTTTGCAGGCGAAGACTACTTTTGTCAGGATAACTTGTACTAGTTGTCTCCCTTCGAATTTGGCCGTTGTGGGATCCCTTCCCGCCTACATTTGGGAAGAGGACCAAGGCCACTCTAAATAGGACTTAGCCACCACCATATAGAGGGGGGGGGGGGGGGGGGGGAAGAACCGGAGCTGGATCAGATCCATTCCACCCTCACCACCTCACCAGCTCATCGAGCTCAAGAACACCTCACCTCCTGAGGTCGTTCCACCTCTGTACTAGTTCATCCTCAGCCCCCCGAGGCAATCCACCACAAAGCTGGAGTAGGGTATTACACCGCAAGGTGGCTCGAACTAGGATAAACTGCTGTGTCTCTTGTTCCATGGGTTTGTCGAGCTAGGCTATGGAATCGTTGAGCAGGCAGACTGGGGAGAGAGAGTTCTTCGCACACACCCCAGATTTCAAACCTCTCAAGGGTCTGCGGAACCCCGAATCCGACATTTGGCGCGCCAATTAGGGCTGCGTCGGAGCCCCTCTTCTTCCAGTCGGCCCACCATCGCTCTACAATTCCGATGGCTGACGATCCGAGGGCTTACGCCGAGCACTGGGCTGCATGGCCCGTCCGGGCAGCGCCGTCTGCCCAAGAGGACCTCAACTCCGCGCTCCAGGCGGCCCGCACACCTCCCAACACTGCCGGGCGCGGGCGGCGCCGTTCGCCTTAGCACCCCGGTGCGCGCGCGCCACTACGCGGTCTTCAGGCTATGCTGTGGCGACGGCACCAAGCACTCGTTGGGAGCAGGCGAACATGCGAGCTGCGCTCATCGTGGCATAGGAGCTGCTACGTTGCAGGTTGGAAGAGAGCGGCCGCGACACGCTGCTGGAGCGGGTCGCCGAGCTGCTTGACGCCGCCTGCAGAGGTGCGGCGCCCTTTTGCCCCTTGCCCACGCCTCAGGCTGTGACAGGGGTGTGTGCCGGGCCCAGGCGTGCACGCGCGCCCCCTGGAGCGCCTGCAGGATTCGACAACACCAACGTGGCCTGCGGCGCCGCCCTTCCTACCACGACAGCACCGCTTCCAGGAGGGGTGAGCTCTGGCGGCCCACAGCGGGGCCGCGCTGGGGTTTCACCCCATGGCCATCGGGACCAGGCCTGGGCCTGGAGGCCCAAGATACGAGGCACCTAGGCGATGGCCCCAACGCGGCAACTGCAGACGCTTACGTACCCCGCATGGTGGATCTGGAGTACACGCCGGAGGAAGTCCCTAGCTCATTCCCCGAGCCAAGCTAGGCAGAAGGGACGCTAGAGGCCGGAGTCTTCCACGAGCTGCCCGGAGACTTTGCCAGCCCCTTCAGCGACAACGACCGCAGGGTACAGACGATATCTCGGGAGCATGCTTACGCTAACCATGGACCGCAGGTGAACCAGGCCACAGCGGCGGTCGGAAACCCTAGGGCGGAGGCACCGCTTCAGGCGGGAGCAGCGCACTGGGGGTTGCGTGGGAGGGGCCCGGAGCCAGGGCCTCCCCCGCGCCGCACGGAGTAAGGCGGTGCACAGAGCTAGGTCCTCTGCCGGGGGAGGCGCCGGCGAGCCCTTCCCCCTCGACAGAGGGCCCGTGGTGGCCGAGGGTGCCGCCAGCGTCCCCCTTGCCCCTTGGTCTCGTCCTGGTTTTCAGACGCCCCAACGATGGTCGGGGGTGGCGCAGGGCGGGACCCTCGTCTGGCGATATGAAGCAAGGCTCACGCCTGTGAAGGTCTCTGCTCATGACACTCTCACGAGCCCGGAGCCAGGGCCTCCCCCGGGCTGCATGGAGCAAGGTGCTGCACGGAGGTAGGTCCTCTGCCGGGGGAGGCGCCGGCGAGCCCTTCCCCCCCGGCAGAGGGCCCGTGGTCGCCGAGGGTGCCGCAAGCGTCCCCCTTGCCCCTTGGTCTCGTCCTGGTTTCCGGACGCCCCAACGGTGGTCGGGGGTGGTGTAGGGCGGGACCCTCGTCTGGCGATATGAAGCAAGGCTCACGCCTGTGAAGGTCTCCGCTCGTGACACTCTCACGTAATAATGAGTGGGGCTGTACACGCCCCGGAGTCTCCGGAGTGCCGCCCTCAGGCATCAGGGGCTCCCGCCCACGTCCAAGTGGAAGCACCATGCTCCGCGCTGGCCATCGACACTGTCCCCCAATGAGTATGCTCACGTCCAGTGAAAGCACTTAGCTCCGCGCTGGTGGGAAGACAAGTAGACTAGCTAGGTGCCGGACGCGGCTATTTGCTTTTGCCCCATTTTCTGTAATTCGATTCGCCACCTTCTGGACTGAGATTTGAAGTTCTTTTATGTTGCCAAAAATGGGGGGAGTTTGCTTTTCTCTTGTCTCGCGGCAGTTTCTTGCTTTCTGGTTTCATATTCAACAAGTACGGTTCGCACCTGATCCCTGCGAGCACCCATCGAGCGGGGGCTAGGCATGGCATACGTGCATTTAGCGCCCTCGGGTCAGCCCCGGAGACGCCAAGGCCCCCGGGGATTAGGGGCGCAGTCACCAGCATACCCTGCCGTGATCCGGCAATCGGCTTCTCGCGAGGCACTCTGGGGCAGGCTAGCAGGCTCCTCGGGAGGCTCAGGACCTCATGAACCCCTCAGGCTTAACTCAGGGAGAGGATGCAATCGCGACATCAGGACCCACTCGGGATCTACGAAACCAAAGATAAGTCACGCAGCTACCCCGCTCGGGAGCCCGCAGGCTCGCGACGGCGCAGTTCAGATCCTACCTCAAAAGCATATCGTCATTTCATACAAAGGGCTCCCCCTTCAAAATGCTTTCACGCCCCCCAAGTTTTTGCATATAAGTCAAGGTAAAGGAAAGGCATGCCTAGCCAGAGGCGCCGCCTCCAGCGCTGTCCTCGCCACCCTCATCTGCGCCATCGACACTATCACCGGATTCGTCTTCGTCAGCGCCGTCGTCGCCATGTTCACCCGCGCCACTCGCGCTGTCGCTGGTTTCGTCTCCGACGTCGTCATCCGCATCGCCTTCCTCAGCCGCGATCATGACCGCGTCGTCCTCAAGAGCAAACTCTGCAATCAGATTGTCGACATGGCCGTCCACCCATTTCGCCAGGTTGTTCTGGATAACCCAGGGCACGGGGGCTATCGCGGCGTCAAAATCAAAATGGGGGTCAAGATTCTGAAGATGGCTGAAGACATGTGAGAACGCGCGCCCGAGGAGGCCGCAGCTTCTCTCTTCAATGAGCTCGCGGACCCTCGCAGCCTGATCTTCTAGGCGGGTCATGATCTCGGTAAAGAAGCGGAGGTGGCTGGCATAGTCGCCCTCGTGCGGGTGAGGGGCGCTTTCCTCACAGATGGTGCCCAAAGCTCGATTGGCCCTCACCCTGAGAGCCTGGAGCATGGAGGCATGCTCGCGCTGTAGTGACAGGTGGCGGCACACTTCGTCCGCGTTCTTCTTCGCAAGGGTTGCGGCATTATCGATCTGCTGCTGGAGCGAATGCAGGTCGGCGCGAGTGGACGCTAGGTCACCTTGGGCTGAGGCTTGAGCTTCCTTGGCGGCCCTCTCGCGCTGCTCCGCCTCGATCAGCCTTGTCCCGAGGGAAGCGGCCCTGCCCTCAGCCTCGGCTCTCAGGAGTTCCAGCTCCAGGCGATGCCCGTCGGCGAGAGCTGCACAAGCCTTCACCACCCTCTGATCGACCTCCTCCTGGATCTTGGCTTCCCGCGCGGTGACGGCGTCCTCAGCCATGGTCACCTGGCGCTCCCTCACCTCCAGCCACTCAAGCTCCAAGCTGTGCTCCAAGGTCTCCAGCACCAGTGGCTCCTCGCGTTTCCGGATCTCCTCCTCTTCGGAAGGCGCTCCCTTCATCGATGCCAAGACGGCCCTGCGTGCCTTGATCCGCTGTTCAAGGGCAGCGTTCGAGGCCTGGAGTTCCCGCTCGCGTTCCTCGACGGCCTCGCGGTGATGGTCGGCCGCCCTGGCCTTCTCCATGGCCCGGGCGCAAGCCTCGCGTGAGGTCGCGAGGCATTCCGTGGCCTTCGCATTGGCGCGCTCGTGCTGAAGATGCCCGAGGTTGATAGCCACCTTCAACTGATGCCACTCGTCCGCCAGCCGAAGGTTCTCTGTTTCAAGGCGAGCGTCGACATCCGCAAGTTCTTCTCCGAGCCGGCTCAGTGCACCCATTGCCTCCCAAAAAAGTTCATGGCGTACGACACCGTGCCCACACGCGAGCGACAGCGCATGGCCAAGGCAGTCCTTCGTGCTGGGGGATATCGGGGAAACGTGAGGTGGCCTGCTTGCCCTTGGCAGGGGGCTGGGGGCCGGCGCCTTCCCCGCCACCCCTCGGGCTTTGGTGGAGGCGCCGCATGGTGTGGTCTCACTACTCGAGGATGAAGCCGGGGCTGGGGTTACCCAGCCGCCGGTGACGGCCAACGAAAGAGCCCTCGGCACGCCCTCTGCGCCCCAGGCCGGACCATGGAGGAAGGACGACAATAATGCAGGATCAAGGCCCCCCGTCAGCGCATCATCTCCTTGAACAGGCCCCGTGCCTGGCGCAGCGGCCCAGCCTGGGGAGCTCGAGACCAGGGATGAGCCAAGGACTGGTGAAGGCCGCTCTTCAGGAGACCTCGTCGCTGCAGCCGAAGGGATCCTGGAGAGCCATCGTCAGGAGGGAGCGCAACATGCAGGAAATCGCAAGGGGAAGGTACTTACTCATCTATGGCCATATACTTCCTCTGTTTCAGCGGCCGGTAGACGTCACCACTGCAGTTTGGAGCCCCTTTTCTCTTGCGGAGTGCGTCGAAGTTCAGACGAAGCCGGCCGAAGCTCAAGGCGCAACCATCAGCTTCAGGGACACTCGGCGGGGCCTCGGGGGTGGAGGCCTCGGGAGTCCCGGACTGCGCCAGTTCACCAGTCTCCACCTCAGGACTGCTCGCCCGAGCTCTAGAGTAGGCCGCCTCGGGAGCCTCGGACTGCACCGACTCCCCGGCTGCCTCTTCAGGACGGCTCACCCAAGCCAGAGGGGCAGCCATCTTAGGAGGACCGGCTGGCGCCGGCCCTTCAGCAGTCGCCTCGGCGGCGCCCGAAGACGCACGCCCCCCTGTGTCGGAGTCCGAGGTGCGTGCCGCGGTGATGGCGGGCAGAGGAACCACGAGGACGGGGTTCTCACGGGGCCCTTCAAGGCCGGCCGGGCGCAGTCCCCATTCGTCGAAAGGGGGCATCAGCCTCACGAACTCCACCTTGTTCGAGCAGCAATACAGGAGGCAACCCTCCTCCGGCAGGCCGGCTGGCGCCGGGTCTCCCGTCAAGAGCTCAAGCACCGTCCGCAGCGCCTCGGGAGGAAGCGCGTGCACATGGAGCCTCATGGGGTCCCTGCTACCAGAGAAGGTCCACATTGGCCGAGAGTGACGCTGGAGCAGAGCGATGCGGCGCTGGATGAACTCCTTCACCACCATGGACGCCGTCACCCCAAGCTTCTTCAACCTGGCTAGCCTGCGCCAGAGCTGGGAACAGCTGGTGCCCGAGGAAGCAAGAGCAGAGAGTTGAGCACGCCGACATCCATGAACACCCACCGCTTCCGGAATCCATTTGCAGCTGGTGAAAGCTCGAAGTCGATCCCCGAGCCGGCTGTTGCTGCCACGGCCTGGAAGGCCACGCACCCCGAGCACTGGCGGGCGTCGACCAGGTGAAGCAAGAAGAAATGGTGAAACAAGGCCACGGAGGGGGCAATGCCCACCATTGCCTCGCAGACGAAGGCGAAAACGGCAAGGAGAATGATGGATTGGGGATCCAGATGCAGCGCATGGACTTGGTAATGCGAGAGCACGGCGTTGAAGAAATCGGAGAAAGGGGGGATCAGGCCAGCCCAGCGGGCGTGAAGATGGACGGGGATCTCAGTGGCCGCCATATCTATCATGGCGCGGGAAGCGGGCCAAGCCACCATCGCCTTCCATTCATTGGAATCGGCGGCGAGCGCTGGGCGAACCTTGTCCAGCCCTTCCTGATTGAGCACCTCCGACTGCTCAAGGGCGGGCTCGTAGACCGGCGGCGATTCCATCAGGGCGAAGGTTCTCCCCTTTCCCTTCTTCTTCGGGCGCGGTGCCACAGCGACGGGGAGAACCAGCGCCGGGGTCAGGCCTGGGAAGGAAGCCGCTGTCTTTCTGGAAGGCGAAGGGGCTGGAGGAGCGCGCAACAAGCAATGGGGATGGAGCTGCGTCGGCAACGGCGGGCGTCAAGCCAGGTGAATATCAAGGCTGCGTGGGGAAGCAGAGGCGCCCACGTCCCATCAATCGCCACACGGTAACCAAGGCCGCAGGCGGTTAGGGCCCGCGGCGCTCCGCACTTGCCCTTTGGCTTCGCCTCGAAGCCAAGTTCGAGCGCGCCTTGGGCCCAGGGGCTACTATCGGCATCCTGGGACCTGGGGTGCCCAGACTTGCCTGCCTGCGGCCCGTGGCGTGGCTCCATCAACGGCCTGGTACGGCCCAGCTTCAGCAGCGACAACTCAAGACCCTCGCGAGGGGCCAAGCCTCGCGAGGCGGACGACACCAGGACTTCCACGAGGGGCGGCCTCCCCAGGCTGGCTCCCGAGGAGCGGAGATGTCAATGTAAGCTGCACCTCATGAGGTTCACCTGACGTGAGCCATGATGACCAGGACCAGGCGGGCGCCAGCGGCCGCAGTGTACTAGTTTCCTCTTTGGTGCAAAGGAGGCAAGTGCAGCCGCGGAGTCCCGAGGAATCAAGCAAAGGTTTCCATATCGGTGCAACAAGAACACGACCGCCAGGATGGCAGGACGGAGGTCATTGAGGAGCCCACTGCAGCGTCACCACCAGAGGCTTTTGCAGGCGAAGACTACTTTTGTCAGGATAACTTGTACTAGTTGTCTCCCTTCGAATTTGGCCGTTGTGGGATCCCTTCCTGCCTACATTTGGGAAGAGGACCAAGGCCACTCTAAATAGGACTTAGCCACCACCATATAGGGGGGGGGGGGAGAATCGGAGCTGGATCAGATCCATTCCACCCTCAACACCTCACCAGCTCATCGAGCTCAAGAACACCTCACCTCCTGAGGTCGTTCCACCTCTGTACTAGTTCATCCTCAGCCCCCCGAGGCAATCCATCATAAAGCTGGAGTAGGGTATTACACCGCAAGGTGGCCCGAACCAGGATAAACTGCTGTGTCTCTTGTTCCTTGGGTTCGTCGAGTTAGGCTGTGGAATCATTGAGCAGGCAGACTGGGGAGAGAGAGATCTTCGCACGCACCCCAGAGTTCGAACCTCTCAAGGGTCTGCGGAACCCTGAATCTGACATAGGGGTCGAGGATCGAGGTGTCGAGGGGTCGAGGGTCGAGGGGGAAAGGGGTCGAGGGTCGCTGAGGGGTCGAGGGGTCGAGGATTTGCCATCCCGACCCCGACACCCCGACCCCTGACCCCGACACCCCGACCCCGACACGACACCCCGACCCCGCCTCGACACCCCGACACCGCGACCCCGACACAGCACCCCGAACTCGACACGGCACCCCCGACCCCAACACAGCACCCCGACATGACACCACCAACACCACGACCCCCGACACGAGACCCTGAGACCCTGACACGGCACCCCGACCCTGACACAGCACCCCGACACCCGAACACGACACCCGACACCCGACGACACCACGACACCCTGACACGGCACCCCGAACCCGACACAGCACCCCGACTATGACACGCACCCCGGAACCCCGACCCCCGACACCTCCCGAAAAAGGTGCTCTTCGGCCTTCCAGAGGCCGACGGGGTCATATATTTGTGAATTATGAGTTAGGTCAGGTATTCAATTATTATTATGTACATATATATATATATATTATTAATTAGTTCATGTTATTAGGTATTCAATTTTTTACTATGTTCATGATGATGATACACACTTAAATTTTTTATTATGTTTATGTTGTACTAATTTCGTTTACTCTTTGTCATTGCAGGTGTTGACAGATGGTGGGCGCGGGTCGAGAGCGCTCCGAGCCTCCTTCCTCGACGCGTGCTAGGAGGGGTGCAATTATTCCACCTCAGCACCTTCGGAGAGCACTGGTAGACAGTATGCAGACACCGGCGGGCGCTTCTTCTTCGGCCGGGAGAGGTCGGGGGAAGACGAAGAGGGCTGCTAGAGGTGGACGTGGCGGCGGGAGAGGTAGGAAGGCTGTTGCGCCTTCCTCGCCGCCACCCCCAGCTAATTCTCCGGACCACCGGAGTGCTTCGTCTCAGTTGGACCCGTCTGACTTGGTGACTAAGCCTTCGTCCGACGAGACTCGGGTCCCAGAGTCTTCGTCCCAGGAGACTCGGGTCCCAGAGTCTTCGTCCCACATGACTGCGGAGGCTAGTGGCCATGCTGATGGTGGCGAGGACACCTTTTCTGACGATAGCTATAGCGAGGGCGAGCTGGTTGAGGGGGGCAAGAAGGTCTACCAGCGTGGTGGTACAAAGCTCCCGCCCGTGCTGCCGACCCGCGATCAGAGGTGGTTGATTGAGCCTAACGGGGAGAAGTAAGTGCATTTACTCTTTTTTAACCTTTTGCCTTCATGTTTCTTCAAATTAATATCTAATGTGTTGGCCTTGTCATACTGCAGGGGTTGGAAACACGCTCCTGGTGTCCGCAGGCCCAACCAGGTCCTTGGTGTGCTCTGCCGGCACCACTTCCCGGGGTGGGTCACGTTGCCCGGTGAGCATGAGGTTCCACAGCTAGTACTGAGCTGGGAGCTGTACGTGGCTGCCCCGACCCCGCCGAAGGAGAGGGTCGACGGTGTCTTGTGCGAGACGGTGGCCGACATTGTGATCCGGCGGTTTTGGGTAATTTCTCCTTTACAGAATTAAAAATGAACAGTACCTAGTGATTGTACTAATCAGTGTTGTCTTGTTTGATTGCAGACCTTCTACAGGTGTCTTGAGGAACACGAGGCAGATGCGGCTATGGTTCTCGAAGCTAAGTGCAAGCGCCTACTTCAGAACTTACGGCACGAGGCTCGGGTGCAGGCTGTTCGAGACTACTACGGCTCGACTAGCATTAAGAGGGCCAAGAAGATGTGCCACGCCAAGTATCTGTGTAAGGAGAAGTAAATGAAGGTAATTACCTGTTCTTAAGGCCTTGTACTTAGTTTCCTTGATTTGATTCGTAGGCATAGCGCTGAAATTTCTCTTTGTCTAACTTAGGTGCCCCCGAGATGGTGTGCGGATAGGATGGACTGTTGGGAGGCGTTGGTGGATGAGTGGTGCTCTCCCCAATGGCTAGCCGTCCACAACAAGGCCAGGGATAAGCGTGCCCAAATGCAAGGTGTGCCACACCATCAAGGGAGCTCCAACCTGTTTGAGTATGGGGATCACTGGGTATGTGGTTTGCTTCACGATCCATGCAATTTCATTCTTCATGCTAGCTTGAGCCCTTAACTAATATTTTGTTCCTCTCTTTTAGGTGCGACACAACAAGAAGGACGTGCCACCGCTGTACGACCTCTATGCCATGGCCCATACTGCCCCGTACAAGAAGGCCAAGGCATTCTCTGAGGATGACCTCGATCATCCAGAGAGCTTCACCAACATCTCCTCCCACAACAAGCTCGTGAGGTACAGAGACCTTGGGAAGACGAGGAAAGGGGAGGACTTCAACCCGAGCTAGAGTCCTTTTGATCCAGAGATCATGATGCTATCTGGTGGCGGGAGGTACCATGGCTCGGTAGCCATTGGGGATGGACTCATTCGTTGTCCTAGAACTCTCCCGGAGATCAAGAAGTGCCAGACGAGCTCCGATCCTGAGATAAGGCCTCGTCCACGGCCAATGGAGATCGCCATGGAGGCTAGGGCCCAGGAGCTTCTGGCGGAGGCAAACAGGCAGGCGGCGCAGAAAAGGAGAGGGAGTTGGAGGAGAGGACGGCTAGTCTGTTGGAGGCGGAGAGGAACCGGAACGACGCGTCTCACCGGGCCCTATACGAGCTCCTCGTGGTAAGTTTCTCCTGCATATTAGCCAAATGATGCATGTAATGTTCGTTTCATTACTAACTAATATGACTGACTCGTGAAAACAAAATGTGCAGTCTGTGTGCGAGAAAAACGGTCAGACCCCTCCGCCGATGCCCCAGATTGGTATAGCGGACACGGTGAGTTTCATTTGAATGGTCATTAGTTACTAGTATTCACATTTCAGTTGCATCATGCTAACAAGACATTGCAAATGATCTTTGGTGCAGCATGCCTCCCGACATGCATCAACCGATCCTTCTCCGTCTCGCACTGGTGCAACCCCGACCGGTCCTTCTCTGTCTGGCACTGGCACAAACCCGACCGGTCCTTCACCTCCGTGATGATGGTAAGTTTTCCCAAGTGTTTTGCTTAACAAATGCATACTTAGCTTAAGAAATGACCTACTTAGCTCCAAAATGACCTATACTTAGCTTATTTTCCTCGAAAATGACATAATAACTTTACTTAGCTCCAAAATGACATATTTTACCAAGGATAGCTATAAAATGACCTATACTTAGCATTTTTTCCTCCAAAATGACTTGATATGCTTAGTTAGCTAAAAAAATGGCATAACTACCTAGGATAGCTCAATAATGATCTATACTTAGCTTAGCTAGTTCATTTATGACATAATTAGCTCACTTAGGTAAACAAAATGGCATAATAACCTTGGTTTAGCTCCAAAATGACCTATACTTAGCTTATTTTCCTCGAAAATGGCATAATAACCTTACTTAGCTCCAAACTAACATACTTTACCTAGGATAGCTATAAAATGACATATACTTAGCATTTTTTTCCTCCAAAATGATAAAATAACCTTACCTACCTCCAAAATGACCGATTTTAACTAGGATAGCTCTAAAATGACCTACACCTGCCATTTTGTCCTTGAAAATGAATAAATATGCTTAGTTAGCTCAAAAATGGCATAACTACCTAGGTTAGCTAAAAAATGACCTATACTTAGCTTCTTTAGTTCATTTATGACATACTTAGCTTACTTAGGTAAAAAATGGCATGATAACCTTGGTTTAGCTCCAAAATGACGTAGACTTAGCTTATTTTCCTCCAAAATGACAAAATAACCTTGCTAAGCTCCAAAATGACCTATTTACCTAGCTTAGCTCTAAAATGACCTACACTTAGAATTTTTACCTAGCTTAGCTAAAAAATGGCATTTTTACCTACCTTAGTTAGAAGAAGAAGATAAAGAAGAGGAGAGGAGAAAAAGAAAGAGAAGAAAAATTCTTCTTCTTCTTCTTCTTTTTCTTCTTCTTCTTCTTCTTCTTCTTCTTCTTCTTCTTCTTCTTCTTCTTCTTCTTCTTCTTCTTCTTCTTCTTCTTCTTCTCTCTTTCTTCTTCTCTCTCTTCTTCTTCTTTCTTCTTCTTCTTTTTCTTCTTCTTCTTCTAGCTTCTCTTCTTTCTTGTCTTTTTCTTCTTCTTCTTCTTCTTCTTCTTCTTTCTTCTTTCACTTTCATCTTCTTCCTCTTTTCGTCCTTCTTCTAAGTTTCTTCTTTCCCAATTTGCAGATTTGCTTTAGATGAGGAAGCTTGCGTTCATGGAGTCTACTCTTGTCCTTGTGCTTCCTTTTTATTTTGATTTTGTATGATGAACTTTGCTATTGGAAACTTGTTGTTGGATATGTGTTGGAAACTTGTTGCTGTTGGAAACTTGTTGTTGGATATGTTGTTGGAAACTTGTTGTTGGATATGTGTTGGTATGCTTGTGTATATATATCTTCAAATGTGCATATATATATCTGTGAAATTATGTGAAATTGAATGAATTTAAGAAAAAATAGGGGCTATATAGGCTCTTTGCCGTCTGCTGGCAGATGGCAAAGAGCTTTGCCATCAGCCAGCAGACGGCAAAGATGCCATGTGGCAGCTACCTGTGCAACCTGGGGGGGGGGTACTGGGCTGGCCTATATGGTTGCTTTGCCGTCTGCTGGCTGACGACAAAGCTCTTTGCATCTTTGCCGTCTGCCAGCAGACGGCAAAGCACGCCGTTAACCCCTTAACGGACCTAAGCTACCATGTGTGCTGACCAGGCCCTTGCCGTCTGCTGGCAGACGACAAAGGCCTTTGCATCTTTGCCGTCTGCCAGCAGACGGCAAAGTGCCCTTTGCCATAGTTTGTTCAGCCGGATGTGTTGCCGTCTGCTGGCTGACGGCAAAGGCCTTTGCCGTCCGCCAGGCATGCCTTTGCTGTCAGCCATGGTAGACGGCAAAGTTCCTGATTCCTGTAGTGTGGGTGCCGTCTGGGTGACACGAACGGCCCGGCGCTCGGCACAGACACGGCGAGCATCGGCCATGGGGACGGCAGAACGGCGGCGGGGCGAACGGTGGAAAAGGGGCTTCGACACGCCCCTACCTGGCATGCCAAATGTCGGATTCAGGGCTCCGCAGACCCAAGAAAGGTTCGAACTTTGGGGCATGTGCGAAGAACTCAACCTATCCGGCCAACCAACCCGTCGCCCCACGGACTAACTCGATGAACAAGGAAGAAGATGGACACAACGATTTACCCAGGTTCGGGCCACCTTGCGGTGTAAGACCCTACTCATGCTTTGTGGTGGATTTGCCTCACGGGGGGCTGAGGGTGAACAAGTACAAGGGATGAACAACCTCGTGAGGTCTGCTCTGGTGAGGGTGGAAAGGATCTGATCCCCTACTATGGTGTTGGCTAACCTATATTTATAGCAGCCCTGGTCCTCTTCCCCAAAACATAGGCGGGAAGGGATTCCACAACGGCCAATTTGAAAGGGGACAAGTAGTACATCTTATCCTGATGAAAGGTGGTCTTCGCCTGCAAAGCTTATGGTCGTGACGCTGTGGTGGGCTCGGCAATGACATCCGTCCTGCCGAGCTGGCGACCTTGGTCTTGTTGCACTGGAAATGAAACCTTTGCCTGAGCCCTTGGGAACCCACGCCTACGCTTGCCTCCTTAGCACCAAAGAGGAAACTGTCTTCTCTGCGCCCGCTGGTTCCCTCCTGGCCTTGGTCATCATGGCTTGCGTCACCGCAACCTCATGAGGTTGGGACCTGCATAGGAATCTCCGCTCCTCAGGAGGCAGCCTGGGGAGGCCGCTCCCTCAGGAGGTCTTGGCGTCGTCCGCCTCGCGAGGCTTGGCCCCTCGCGAGGGTCTTGTCTTGTTAGTCTTTGTAGATGGGCCGTACCAGGCCATCGATGGAGCCATGCCGTGGGCCACAGGTAGGCAAGTCTGGGTACCCTGGTTCCCAGAACACCGACAATGCCCTCTTGTTATATTATTCACTTGTTGTACAACTGCTGGCAACATCCGTCCTTGTAGCTTCTCCCCAATCTTTCTCCTTGTTGCAACCAATTTCATTATCTTCCCATTAAGTGTGTCAGCTAACACATCTACAGGAAAATCTTCGGTTCCTTTTATCCAATTGTTGAAGGTCTCTGTATGGTTATTATGAATGTAATCACACTTGATCTCAGTGTCAAAACTAGACCTCATCCACTTCAGATTATGGTAATCTTGCAAGTACTTGCCCATAGTTTGGCTAGATTCTAGAACCTTGGAAAAGTGGTACTCAAACATTGATGGTCTATATGACTTTCCTACAGCCTGCATGCGTCCAATTATGTCACCATTATATGTTTTTGAAAAATTCTGCATTAAATGCCTAAAACACTCCCTCTGTTCTGCTTGAGGGAAATCTTTCTTAACTGCATTTTCTAGGCCTTAAATGCATCAGTACATAAAGCAAGCTTTGAAATTGGACCTAATGCTCTATGTAATTGTGTCATGAAACATGTCCAATTATCTTCATCTTCAACCTCAATAAAACTAAATGCAAGAGTAAACATCCAATTATGTCCATCTAAAGCAGTGCATGCAGCTAAATGACCATTCCACTTTCCATTCAATGCAGTTGAGTCTATGCTAAGATAAGGCCTACATCCAGCATGGAATCCATCTACACAAGGCTTAAGTGCCATAAAGAATCTGTGAAAGTAAACTCTACCATCCGTTAGTTTAGTATCGAACTCAACAATGCTTCCAGGTGATCTAAGTTCCATCTCTGCTTTGAAGTTGAATAGGTAACGGAAGCTACTACCCCAAGAACCATAGATCTCATCCTTTGCTCTCTCTCCCTCCCCTTCCATACAGTGTGATAGCAAGTGGTTACATTCCAGTCTTCCTCCAACTTTTCTTGTAAATCCTTGCAGCCGCTGTTTAGAGTTTTCCTCAAAATCTTCTTAGACCTTTCTTGAACCCAATCTTGCGAGGCCATCGCTGAATTTAGACTGCTACTTGAAACACTTGTGTGTGCTGGTCCAATCTGGTTAACCTACATATATAAAAAAGTTGTTAGTGTTGCTATAATAATATGATGCTACCATAATAGAAATAATAGAAAAGGTGAAATATTAAGCTATGTTAGTACCCTGGTCTTTATCTCGTCAGCCATAATATGACATGTTATTTTCCATGGACAATCCTCAGACATACAATGTGCCACCTACCTACTCTTGTCAGCTCTATGAGTCCCAAGGTTGAATGCTTCATTAATTGCCCATTGCCTCATAGCTCTCCTGCAATCGACCATCATTGGAAAGATTGAACCATTCTCAACTTTTGGATGATCTTTGTCATATGACATTTCTATATCTTCAGGAACTTGGTCATCAACTGGTATAGCTCCCTCAGCCATTAACTCCTCATTAGCATGGCACACAACAACTAGAGCTGGATCATTTACTGGTTGAGCATCCTCAACCTCATCCTCCATTCGAAGTACCTCACACATGTTTTCCTGGGACATAGGAGTTATTATATCATCACCAAAACACTACAAAAAAAGACACATCCATGACATTTTGGGCCGAACGAATTTTTTTCTGTCATGCTTATGACACTTCTATGATGATAATTGTGACAAAAGCACGTATCATCATAGATGTGGTGGGCTCCTACTTCTATGACAAAAATCATGACAGAAAATGGGTTTTCATCCTGGGCGGGCCGGGGATGCACCTGCATGACATTCTTTGGGCCGTCCATGACGGAAAAAATCATGGTAGAAGCGAGGGCGAGGAAAATTTTGGGGAGTTCCCAGTTACGATTGGTGGTCGTGGCCGAGCGATGCATGGAGGTTTGCACGTTTCTCTCATAGACGTACGCGCGTGTGTGCGAGGCATTGGGCTCTAACTGAACCCGAGCGAGGCATTGGGCTCTAACTGAACCCGAGCGATTGCACTAGCTATGTTACTGAACCCCGATCGATCCCTTGGCTGTTAACTGAACCCGAGTGATTCCTTCGCTACTGCTGCTAACTGAAGCCGATCGAAGTTGCCTCTTGATGAATAGTCCCCGGTGGGGGTTGGATGAACAGTTCCTGGTGTGGGGTTGGATGAACAGGATACCGTGGTAGTAGAGGTCGTTGCCGCTGGATGAACAGGACCCCGATCGAGGAGGTGGGGGTGGATGAACAGTAGCCGGTGGAGGGACCCCGTGGAGGGCTGATTGAACAGGACCCCATGGAGGGCTGGTTGAATAGGACCCCATGTGGAGGGCTGGTTGAACAATAGCCGGTGGAGGCTGGATGAACAGGACCCCCGTGGAGGGCTGGTTGAACAGTACCGGTGGAGGCTGGATGAACAGGGCCCCGTGGATGAACAGTATCTGGCGGAGGCTGGAGGAAGTCGACGGTTGATGAACAGTAGCAGGTGGAGGCTGGAGGAAGTCGACGGTGGATGAACAGTAGCCCGTGGAGGCTAGAGCGAGGCAGTAGACGGTGGATGAACAGTAGCCCATGGAGTCCCGTTTTGCGGTACGCCACACCCCTCCCGATAAACAGGACCCCCGTTTCGACCGTAGGCGCTCCAACACAAGTCTGTTTCCTCCGTTTTGCGGTATGCCACACCCCTCCCGATCAATAGCACCCCGTTTCGACCGTAGGCACTCGAACACAAGTCCGTTTCCTCCATTGCGCAGTACGCCAGACCCTTCCCGATGAACAGGACCCCGTTTTGACCGTACGTTGTCGACCAGAAGGCCGTTTTCCTCCCTTTTGCAGTAGGCCAGACCCCGTTCCGGCTGTTCCGTCCAAGCCAGTTGGCTCCCATTGAACACGACCCATTCCGACCCAGTGGCTTCGCTCCCGATGAACAGGACGCGTTCTGACCCAGTCACTTGGCTCCCGGTGAACACGACGCTGTTTCCTCCGTTTCGACCCAGCTGGTTAGCTGCCGATGAACAGGACACCGTTGCTGCCGTCCGTTGCTTCTCCATGTACACGAGCCCTGCCCGTACGTATGCGTGAGTACGCGTTCGAGACCCCGCCCGTATGTACATACGTGGCCGTATTTTTTGGCATGTGGCTGTACGTACGTGTACACGATTTAGAAGGGACTGCCTGAACTGCTACGTCGGGGGCTCTACTACTACACGTGCCGCTGCTTGCTTGGCCACGGTTCATCGTTGCAGAGAGACCGATCGACAAGTATGTACGTACACGTTCGCGACCAGACAGAAAATGCTATGTATGCCTCGACCGGGTGGGTCCCAGTTGTCAGGGAGGACAAGGACACACTTCCTTGCATGCGAAGATATAGCTGGTGGGTCCCAGCTTTCAGGGGGAAGAATCATTTTTTTGCCCGTAATATGGATGCACTTCCTTGTGTGCAAAGATGTAGCTGGTGGGTCCATCTGTCTGCCTCACCGCGTAGACTCCTCTTCCGATGGTATCATTCGTTGACCACGTTGACCACGCCGCGCGGACAGCACCGGGGTGGTGGATGACGATGAGACCTAGGAAGGGAACGACGCGGAGCCAGGGAAGACGAGGTAGGTGGATGCCCACGCGGAGGGGAGTACGAGGGTTCACTGGTTCAGCTGCGGTGTGAGGCTGCCATCGCCGGAGAATAACATGAGGTGTTGGTGAGTAGAGGGATGGCCTGGACGGCGATGGGAGTAGGGTGGGCCGGTGGGTCCAGCGCAACAACATAGCCGGCCACGGGAGGCGGTAGCAGGTGGTACCGCCGGCAGTGGTTTGGGCGGCTGAAGCAAGAATATCCGAGATTGAAGAAGAAGCACGACATCCGTTGGATTGACATCCAACGGCCACTGCTGCTAGAATCGTGTGTTGACTATAAGTTGACAAAGCCTTGCGTACGCATCAACCTAGTAGGCCCATAAGTGTGTGGCAGAGAACATATAGCCCATTTGCGATTTGTAAGAATGTACAGCCCATTTTTGAATTCTAATGGAATTTACTACAACCCATTTACAGTTTGTTAAAATTACAACCCATTTTCTAGCTAGTACAACGATTAATAATTTCAACCAAACACTCAAAACAGAATTGAATAAAATTCCCACATTTTGATGGGATCTGAAATATTTTTATTCCAAAATTTCAAGTCAGATTAAATATAATTTTAAAATAAATTTGTATAACGTAAAAATCCAACGAAATATTGCGCGCGCAACAAGTAATGAAATTAAAAATTTCAAAATCCAATAATAATATTTTTTTAACTAATTACGTGTTTGGTGTTTTTTTTATAGTTACAGCCCAGTTTTTATAATTACATCCCATTTATTATTTCTTAAAGCCCATTTTCTTGTTAATCCTAATGCATCCCTCCTAGGAAAGATTTGCAGCCCAGCGGGGCGGAGAATAACAAGTTGACCTGGGCTGGGTATTCCTAAAAAAAGTATAGCCGGGTTAGCCATTTTCAGCTTGAAAAAAATTATTATCTGGGCTGGATATTTGGTCGACGTAAAATAATAGCCTGGGCTAGACAGGCCACAGCACGCCTAGGTGATCTCCTCTGAACAACAACAAAAACATCGCTCAAGAAAAACTCTGCTCGCACCTCAAAAACACAAATTCTGCTCGAGCTGCTGGGTCCCAGCTGTCGGCCGCTCCTTGTGCAATTCTCTCGTTTATTGACTATATAGGTTGACAATGGTGTGGGACCGTGATGTCAGGAAACCAGGAGGAAGCAAAAAAAATATAGTTGTATATAATAAGGAGGCACTTGCGTACGTGCGGCTATGGCCCTGGTGGGTCCCCACTGTCATCCTCTCCAATTAAAGTCATCTCCTGATTCCTCATGTTCGTTGACCATGTTGACAACGCGAGACGGCGGCGCCACGGCAAGCGTAACAACTGGAAGGACGACGGAGAGGGCCTCGCGGGCCCTACGGATGGTCTGATACAGCGCCCACTGCTGATTCAGGAAGCCAGGATCATAGGGCCACATGTCCGCGATGGCATTGTCGTTCGCTTGTTCGCCGGTGATTCGTCCTTCCGCGAGCCGATGCTCGTTGAGGAGACGGAGGTTGCAACACAGGTCCTCCTGCGCTGGTAGCTCTTCCGCCATTAGGGCATCGAAGTGTGGCCGCACCTGCTCTATGGTGAACACGACATGAACCGGCTTGGGCGGTGGCGCCGACTCTTGGTCGGAAGCCACGTCCATCGTCTGATTGTCGTCGCTGAGCTCGGCGAGCTTGCTGGCGAGCCAGCATGTCCGGCTACTGGACCGGACCGCTGCCAAGCACGAGTCTGACCGCCCTGGCCCACCCAGACCCCCTCCCTCGCCCGCGCGCGCTTTCCGCTTGAAACGGTCAACGCCGCCCGCGCCGCTTCCCGGTGCAGGCGATTGCTCCGCGTTCAAACGACACAAATGCCATCCGTCTGTCCATCTGCCGCCCGCATTAATGATACACGGTTGCTGAGGTGGCTACTCCAGCGCCACCCGACAGTCCCTCTGCCGCTCACCATTGCTATATAAACTGCTGCGCCGGCCATAGCCGCAGTCATCCGCCTCCATTCCCTTTCTCCTGTCCACACCACTCCCACCATGACTTCATCGCGCTCCAGCGCTCTTCGGGACGGGCGGACGATAGACCAGAAGGAGATGGCAGCCATTGCTGCCGACTGGCTGGCCGGCAGGCAGCCGGAGGACGATGATGTCCCAATGGAGAACGTGGTAGTCGATGATCCGGCGCCAACCCCCTCCTCCTCGCCATCCTCGCCGGTGCATGGCACCATGACCATCGGCGAGGCCCGTGCCCAATACATGGACATGGCGAGGCAGAAGTGTGAGGAGCAGTTCCGGGAGGCACAGGCCGACGCCGCCTACAACCACCATGTCCTCCAGGAGCACCTGCAGGCGGAGGAGCAGATTGCCGTGGAGTGGTCGGAGCAGGAGGCGCTGCTCGAGTCATATCGCTCAGTCCGCGAGAGCTGCCTCGCAGGCTGGCGGTACCGCAGGCGGGTGGCGGAGGTTGCGGCCGCCTACAAAGAGGGCGATGAAGCGGGTGAGGCGCTGTTTGGCGAGACCGACGACGAGGCGGAGGACAATGCCGGCTCTGTCGAGGCCCCGCCTCGCCGGCACCGCGGCGGAGGACTCCGCCGGCTTCCGCGAGGCCCTGCTCCGCTGAGGCCCCGCCCCGCCAACAACGAGGCAGGGGATATCGCCGGCTCCGCCGAGGCCCCGCCCTGCCGGCAACGAGGCGGAGGATTTCCCCCGCTCCGCTGAGGCGCCGCCCCTCCGGCAACGAGACAGAGGACATCGCCGGCTCCGTCGAGGCCCCGCCCTGTTGCCAATGAGGCCGTGCGACATAGAAAACGAGGAAGAGTAGAACACGGTAGGTCGCCGCCGCTCGGGACCAAGTAAGGCCACCGCTGCTACCCTCCGGTTGAAGCCAAGCTTGGCGGGTTGTACATTGACGGCCGATTAGCTTCTTGGCAGCGACGTGGAGTCGGAGAGCTGAGCTGGAGAAGAAGCGTCTGTTCGGCTCAGCCGGACATGGGAAATGGGCGCCGGAGATCATAGATTAGGTTAATTAATTATACCTCTAGAGCACCCCTTTTTAGTTAAAGAATGTATGAAATGTAATGATTATGCATCTCAATGATTCACACGTCAGAGCCAATATTTACTTCACAACTAAAGAATAAAGAAAAATCGATCGATGCTACTGACGGCAAAGGGCGTCCCATTCCAAAATATCAAACGCATGTCTTCTTGCTAACATCAATGAGCAAAATTTGAGAAGGTTGTCCATTCCAAAATATCAAATGCGTGTCTTTTTGCGTACATCAATGAGCAAACTTTGACAAGGTTTTCCCATTCCAAAATATCAAATGCTTTTTGCGTACATCAATGAGCAAACTTTGACAAGGTTTTCCCATTCCAAAATATCAAATGCCTACGATTGTGGAATGGGCCGGGTTTGCCATCAGTTTGGACAATGACATGTCACCTCGTGCTAAATAAACCAGCTGTTCTTTTTGTGCAGTTCCAATAAAATCAACCAACTTTGCACGTAGCTTGTATGATTTCGCCTTTATATGTTGCAAGACCTTGAACATATTGTAACACCCCAAAAATTTAACCATGATTTATTAATTAAAATTTTGCCAGGAAATTAAATTTTTATTTTTCTGGATTATCTTTTGATTTCAGAATCACTCTTTTCCTCTGAATTGTGGAGTTTTTCCCTCCAAATGGAAACTTTTCAAAAATATTGTTGGACTTGTATACCTTCTCAAAAACATTTCTCTTATCAGCGGAATTATTTCTATAATTATTTTCCTAAGTTTTATTTCTTTTAAAATGGTTTCTCATAAGTATTAGAGTCCCATTTGCACTACAAACCTTTGATAACTTCATTTAAAGATTCCACAAGAATTTGGGGATGACATGTGATGTCCCTGGATCACTTTTATGCAAAAACCCAGGCAGGTGTTTTGATAAATTTGAGCAAACCATCCACTTTTGTGTTCTGGTCCAGTGTGGTAGTTTGTACTGCAACCCCCTTTTATCTTGCTCTATTGCCCATGATATTTTTTCCTGCCTGTAGTCCACCCTACCAAACCCTTAAGTCCAGGAGATTGGACCCATTGGTATATTTTTGGTCCATGCAATAATGGCCTATATTTTCTGTCCAGAACTGAAGATTTGCAAAACTTGCACTAACTAGTTTCTGTTTTTCTCAAACTAACCTTGCCACCCTCTTCATCATCCAAAGAGACTCTGATCTGGAGATTTTGGCTACCAGGAGAGATGCCTAGGTGCCCATGGCTTTCTGTCAAGCACCTTGTGTTCATGGTCAGAGTTGGCATAGTTTTTAGTTTGCATTAGGAACCTGCTTGCTTTGCCCAACCAGCATGTCCACTAATCTCCTATCCACCTCTAACCTTGTCCCGTTAAATTGCATTGCCATCCAAGCCCTCTAGGCCACCCTGGCATTCTGTCGAGCATGTAGCGTGCGTGCTCTGGGCACGCCCAGAGCGCACGTTTTGCATGCGCGCGCGCACAGCTGAACCGCCTCCGCATGCCAGCTCGTCCCAGGAACAGCTCGACCTCATCCAAACGCTCGTCCGCTAGCCCGCGGTCCCCGCTGACCCCGCCGCTTCGCCCTGGCTCCTGCAGAAGTCAGCCGCAAGCCGCCACTGCCGCCGCCTGAAACTACCGTGGTCGGCACCGCCCCGACCACCCCAGCTCGCCAGCTGCCCCTGGAACAGGCCATCCTCATCCGATCGCCCTGCCAAACCACGCTAGCATCACCACGTCGTCCTACAAACGACAGTGGTGGCGAGCCACCATTCTTATCCACGACCGTCGCCAAACCGCCTCTCCGTGCCTATAAAAACCCATTTCGAGCTCTTCACGCTCGTCATAGACCCTCCTCGACGCCATAGCTATGCCCCTCGAGCTCCCATTCCTTCAGAGGTCGTTGTTCTCTCTGTCGCTGGTAGCAATGGCCGCCACTGCCATCGGGTCGAATTCAACTAGACCAGAGTATCCCCCTCTCTGCTCTACCCTCCAGTAGGTCGCCCTCGACCCTAGCTACCAACCCCGCACGTCAATTTCACCAAAGGACCACCGTAGGGGAAAGTCCCCTTCTGTCCGACGCCGCCGTCCGCCGGAGACAGTGCCATTGACCACCTCGTCCACCCCCTCCGTCCATAGTGACTACCGGGAGGACCGCCCAGAAGCCAGGGATCCATCCCCGCCCTTAGAACCCCATGAGGAGCCACCGTTCGCCGGCAAGGGTCGCCGGAACACTCACCTCTACTCGGCAGCGGGAGGAGGAAGAAGGTCGACTGGTCAAATATGACCAGTGGACCCGACGGCCCCACCTGCCAGTGACCCCCAGCTCTACCGACGTGTTTTAAGTGGAAACGTATTCCACCGAGTACGCCTTCGCTAGGGGAAAACGTAAGTGCTGCCGAACCGTTTTCTTTTTCTGTTTTTTTTTAAATCAGATTTTGACCAAAACTTTGACTGGCTATAACTTTTAAAATACAACTCCATTTGACTTGATTCTTTTTCTGTTGCTTCTCAAATTTTGTCTAGTTTATTTTCATATTTATTTGAAAATTTTCTGAACAACTTTTTTGTACTGTTTTGAAACTATGTGTTAATTTGAGATTTTCTTAAATAGGATTTTGGAGGGGAGATGAAAACTTTCAAAGTGTACCCCACCTACATACTCTTGGAAGGCAAGCATTCTGAACCCTGACATAATAAATGTGGTGTGTTGTTTGATGTGATTACAACACCGAATTGACGCGAAGTATTCGTTATTTCACGTGATGATATGATCATACTCATGAGTGCATGAAGAAGATTCCTTGCTGTTGGAAATTGATATACTTGTGACAGTATCCACCCTCGTATGCCTTTCATGCCTACCGTAAGGAATCCGGGAAAATCTCTGTCTTGGGTGGACACGAGCTTGTTACTGATGTTTCACTGAGACGGATATATTCAGTAAGGCGTGGTGAGGTATGATGAGTGGTGATTCTGCCTGTTGGTGTGAAATATATTTGTTATGCTAATCATGCAGGAAATACCTAAACCTCCTGAGATGACCATAGATCGAGTCTTGTGCCAGTAACCCCCATACTTGCTTCATGCTACCACTTGTCCCTGCCTTAGGTAGGGTACGGTTCAGTAAGTTGTCAACCCCTTTCTTAGCACACACCGTACAGAGAGGCCACGGTGGTAGATACCGGCTGCATCCGGTAGACATGCCACCTGGTCCGGGGGCATGGGTGTTTCCGGTTGAAGCCGAGGGGGTAGCTCCCCTAGTTTGCGCGCGTTATAAATTTTGTGATCCCATGCTAGTCGAGGTTGTAGCCTCCCCACTTAGAGTTTTACTTAACGGGTGTCGCGGGTGATTCCAGACACCGGTAAGTTAAGCTGGTCTGTGCGGGTCAAGTGTGTTTTCAATTAAAAGACCGTAAACGGAATTAGTCTCGATGGGCTAAAGGAATCCGTTACTCGTGGGTAAAGAGTACACCCTCTGCAGAGATTATATCTATTCTAATAGCCGTGTCCATGGTTAGGGACTACAGTCTGGGATGGGTCAAGTGTCGGTCTTAGTGTCAGTCTTCGGAGGAAAAACTGCTAAACCAGAACATTGATCATGACATGTGACATATGATGATTATGATTATTATTATGGACTAACCATTTGTATTATTGAGTATCCCTGGGACGGTTCTACCTCCTGGATATTCACTGTGATTATTCTTATATAAGCCCTTTATGTGGTGTCGCTCAGACGCCCGACTGTGGCACGGTTGTTAATTACTTTCTTTATAAGCCCTTTATGTGGTGTGCCCAGACCTCCCGACTGTGCATGTTTTGGTTTTTATTTTCTATGATAAGCCCTTCAGTGGTGTCGCCCGACGCCCGATGTGGCCATGTTTGTTATTATTTCTGTATATAAGGCCCTGTATGGTATAGTTGGACTCCCTTACGCCCATGTGGGATGTTGTTATTATTTTCTGCGTGTATAAGACCCTTTATGTGCCGTGCCCCAGGTACGCGACAGACGCCCGATGTGGCCTGCTGTCTATTTATTTTCTTAACAAGCCCTTTATGTGGAACGTCGCTCAGACCGCGCCGACTGAGGCGCTCATTTAGTTATTATCTTTGGGCGGGCTTGCATTCAGACACCCCGATGGGCTGGTGGCAATATATTTTTATTCGTAGATTGCTTATTAAGTTTTTATATGAATAACACTGCTGGTGCGTTAGAATTTTATCCCGTACACTACGAAACTTGATCATGAAAATAGTTCTCAGAGAATGAGTTATCATTGTTATATTATACCTGTTTTCATAGGTTTCTGCGAGTACATTCAATAGTAACACTGGCTTGGTCCGGCTTATTGTCTGGCCCGAGTTCTTGCTTGGAGAAGTGCCGCTACGAGTGACAGCCCCATAACCTAGGCAATGAGGATAGCAGCCCTCGCAGAGATAGGAGTTATCCAGGTTTAGCTGTTCGCCGGGGAAATGGAGACCACTAGGCGCTTGTGATTGCAAACCGGCTTCGCCAGTCAATCCTAGAAACCTATGTGTTGTTACTCTGGCCAGACCGACCAGAACAAGGTTCTGTTACTGCCATATTTGTATTTTGCTTGGATTGTTTCTGTATACAAGGTTGGGGGTCTATCAGCTAACAGTAATCCGTGGGGTCTGGTGAGCACAAGGGCATCGATGGGAAGTTAATATCCTGGACAAACCGGTGCGCCGACAACCTTGTTCCAGAGCCAGGCTGACCGTTGGCTATCCTGATCTGCCGGTCAATAACCTGGTTAACTGCCCCTCTAGACCTTAACCTGAAACCAGCAAGTTCCTCGTAGAGTAGCCACACAGTGACCCCCGACCACCTTTTTGCAGTCGGTGCCTTAACCTATCACCTAGGCCTGTCATCACGCGCCAGTGACCGGCACCTAAATTGTCTCATTCGCAAGCGTGCAAGGAAGACTTCCATCCTAATTTTTCTATAAAAAGGATGCTAAGCCCCAAACCCCGCCCAGCACAGCCTCACCACACCCCCAAACCAAGCCAAGATGCCTGGCCCCCATTGTTCCACATGAGACCACACAACCAACCTTGGAGTTTTGTGACCGTGCTAGCAACCCGCAAACCCCCGCCATGCCTTTGCATTAGAAGAACCCCCAGAGTATGTTGTGTACCAAGGGCCCATGAGCGGTGAGAGCCGTCAATTCTGGGCCACTGTGCACGTCTATGGTAGGGGTATGTCGCCAGAACGCCCCTACAGGTTCACCGGAAGGACAACTTCCTTTGAGCCACAAGCCATTCAGCTAGCTGCTCGAGAGGCTATAGTTCAACTCCGGCACCTGTCGCCCAGAGTTAACTGCCGCTCGTTCTACTACTACCCCAGCCGTGACGGGTATGGTAGGCCACCCCAGGTTGCCAACGGAGACCACGAGACGGACCCTGCATTGCTGCATCTGGTGCGCTATGTAAGTGCACTAGAGGCACTATTCGATCAGATCACCCTTGATCTGATCGCCGCTCGTGGAGAGCTTGTTCGCCGAGCCCCGGCAAGAGGAGAAGAGGAGCCCGACGCCGACAACCCAGTTGTGCTGTTCGGGCAACCGATCGACTCCTTTAGGTCTGCCCCTGCCATCGACCGAAATGCTTTGGTGTCCCCAGAAGTGCTTCGTCGCCTTTTGGGAACATGCTCCAACGGGATTGTGACCACCAACCCCCGCGATGGTCATCATCACTACCCCGACCCTGCCACTCCTCAACCCCATCCAGTTAACCCCAATGGTGAAGCCCATGGAGAAGCCTCGACGTCCACCAGGCACGCCCACTTAGATATTAACGAGGTAGACTAAGCCACTCGAGTAGTACCGAGTCTTAGTATTTCTACGCCTTGAAATTGTGTGACCTTGTATCGCCTTATATAAATGCAGTCTGCTTGTGTGCCTCTGTTTTGAATAGTAGCCATGCATAAGTGTGTCGTTGTGTGGTTGCATATTAAATTCTGGGCGTAGCTACCGAAAACCACCCTGACGACACCCACAGTAACACGTCACTTTTGTGAGATATGTGTATCTGTGGCTTTGACCCCGACCCCATAGAGCAGAACCGACAAACGAGTTGCCCCCACATCGTGATAAATAACCCAGCCTCGATGCTATATAAAAGGCCACTCCGTGACCTTACCAAGCATCTCTCACTTTGTGCACAGCTCTCACAGCCATTTCTTTGCCATGCCGAGCCCTAGTATTTATCTGAGAACTCCAGATGCAACCCCAGGTAGTTTTGTAAAAATACTGTGGGACTTTACCTGCAGTACCATGAGTTCTACCCATCCACCCCAGTACGAGCTGCTCAAATCGAGAATCACTCCATCCACCTCGAAATATTGGGCAGTAGTACACATCCCTCCAGCAAACCCAAACCAAGACCCAACGGAAGTCTCCTTCGTGGGGAAATCTATGCCGACTCCCCAAATGGCCATAGAAGCTACTGCATACGAAGCGATTACTCGTCTTCGCTTCGCAGTACCCTATGCCAGCGAAAGGGGGTATACTTACTTCCCGAGTCGTGCAGCACCCGGAGAAGTAGCATCTTTTCCCGGTGGACGAATTGAGAGGGACCCAGTACTGGCCAACCTTGCCCAGTATGTCATCGCTCAAGAACGTTTGACACAGCGAGTAATGGGTTATCTCCAGAGCCTCGCTGATTTAAATCCTCAGATCACCATTGGCAGACCACTAAGGCCAGACCAGGAGAGACGCGTTCTTCGACTAGTCAATCCGCTTTCCCTGATAGAAGAAGATTGTGCCGCAGTGCCGGAAACATTTTCTCAGGACCCTGTCTATATTCCGTTTACGTTGTAAACGTCATTGCTATATTTATGTGTTGCAACTTATGTGTCGTATCCTAAGTTGGTGTGATGAATTAATTGTTTGGTTTCAATTAATGTGAGTAATTTACTTTACTGTTGTTATTTTTGTTTAACTGTTTTCGCTCTCGGTAAATTTCGAGGTGGGATTTCCCTTGAGTTATTGCAACAATTAATTCTCCACGACATAAATTTTAATTCACGCAGCACCGCGACAGCAGGCTCACAACCACTACCACTCGACCACAGGCAGTAATTGCTAAACCACGTACACATTTTTGCACCTAACTGACCACCTCTCTAACACACCACAGTTTCTGAAGAAGAAATTTGTGGGTACTTATTCTAGTGCAGACTGCCTCCAGCACGCTGACAGCAGTCAGCACCCGACACCAGCACCTAATCCTCATGATCATCGCCGCCGCGAAGAGCTAACACTCGAGCAGCAGCATCACGACGATCATCGAGGATCATCACGCACAAGAGCACGGAGAACCCCAGCAATGCCGCCAACCCTCCGCACATCAGGATCGTGTACCAATCCGGCATCACCTCCGCCATTAGAGCCTCGTCGCAAGCTCCTGCAAACAGAAATGGAGGAGAAGGAAGGAGAAGAAGAAGCGAGGCTAGGTGTGAGGAAGAGGAGTGGAGCACCGCGGTCATTTTATAGCTCGAGATCGGTGTACGGTGGGCGAAGTCCACCAGCGCCGCTCGTCGCTCGATCGCCGGTGTTCGGAGGCGAATCCGCGAGCAGTGCCGACAGCGCACTGGCCCGCGAGGTGAGTGCACGCCGCGCCGGCAGCTAGCATGCCGCGCACCACCGCAGTATGGCCTAGGTGCCCTACTCGCTAGGTGTCGCAGGTGGAGAAAGCGTGGACGCGCGCGAGAGAGAGAAGGAAGAAGAAAGACGGAAGAGGAAGAAGAGACTGACAGTGGGCCCGGGTCCACTTGTCAGCCAGAGAGAGCACTATGCACTCGGGTACGACCAGCGTAATTTAGAAATTTATTCTAAATTTACCCTAGCCGATAGTAGAAATTTCTCGGTTTCCCCAACCGTAGATTTTTCAACACAGCACCAGTATTCCACACTGTAGTTATACCAATTATCAGCCCTCTCGCTGTAGCCTCGTCATATCGCGTGAGCAGGTTATTTTAATTTTTTGAGCTATTATTGCATGACAATAGGAGTAATATTTTTGAAACTTTTCTCAGCAAATCTCGAGGACGAGATTTTTTTTAAGGGGGGTAGTGTTGTAACACCCCAAAAATTTAACCATGATTTATTAATTAAAATTTTGCCAGGAAATTAAATTTTTATTTTTCTGGATTATCTTTTTATTTCAGAATCACTCTTTTCCTCTGAATTGTGGAGTTTTTCCCTCCAAATGGAAACTTTTCAAAAATATTGTTGGACTTGTATACCTTCTCAAAAACATTTCTCTTATCAGTGGAATTATTTCTATAATTATTTTCCTAAGTTTTATTTCTTTTAAAATGGTTTCTCATAAGTATTAGAGTCCCATTTGCACTACAAACCTTTGATAACTTCATTTAAAGATTCCACAAGAATTTGGGGATGACATGTGATGTCCCTGGATCACTTTTATGCAAAAACCCAGGCAGGTGTTTTGATAAATTTGAGCAAACCATCCACTTTTGTGTTCTGGTCCAGTGTGGTAGTTTGTACTGCAACCCCTTTTTATCTTGCTCTATTGCCCATGATATTTTTTCCTGCTTGTAGTCCACCCTACCAAACCCTTAAGTCCAGGAGATTGGACCCATTGGTATATTTTTGGTCCATGCAATAATGGCCTATATTTTCTGTCCAGAACTGAAGATTTGCAAAACTTGCACTAACTAGTTTCTGTTTTTCTCAAACTAACCTTGCCACCCTCTTCATCATCCAAAGAGACTCTGATCTGGGATTTTGGCTACCAGGAGAGATGCCTAGGTGCCCATGGCTTTCTGTCGAGCACCTTGTGTTCATGGTCAGAGTTGGCATAGTTTTTAGTTTGCATTAGGAACCTGCTTGCTTTGCCCAACCAGCATGTCCACTAATCTCCTATCCACCTCTAACCTTGTCCCGTTAAATTGCATTGCCATCCAAGCCCTCTAGGCCACCCTGGCATTCTGTCGAGCATGTAGCGTGC